>MU253815.1:0-86574 GCA_019669825.1 Calycina marina | reverse complement strand
TCATGTGAGTGCTGTATGCTGAGGTCGCGGTAGCTTTGCGGGCCGGTGGTTAGCCATAACTGGGTGATAGAATCGCTTGCTTTTGCCTTTACCAGCCCCCTAAGAGAGGCGAGTGTGTAAATAGCTCGTAGGGGCGCTGTGGCGTGTGTGTGGGAGACGGCGTTGTAGTGGCCATTGTCGTGCTATCTCTTGGAAGTCCGTAAACACCTGCTGTGACGAGCCTGTAAAAGGTGAGAGGAGCGGGTGAGCCACCTCTAGCTTGTCTAAGAAGACCCATAGGTCGTTTGCTAGCTTTGCTTCCGGCGACGAGAGCGCACTGCGGGCTCCTTCTAAGTCTTCTGCTGCCTCTGCGTCAAATACCTACGCGTGGAGCCCGAGAGGCTTTGCTTTGGAGTCGATTTGTAGGCCGTATTGATAAGTTACGGACCCACGCCCTGTGGCTCCGTCCATAGACTCACTTTTCGATCAGTCTGAAAACACCTGTAAATCGCTGGCGGCACAGTGGGTAGGAATTTCAAGAAGTCCTTTGATGCATCGGCTTCCATCCGTCCTTGCGGACCGTGAATTATTTTGCAGACATCTACGCGGGTCTCCTTTGAGGCCTATAAAGGGACCTGGAGTGGGTTAACCTGTACCGTTCGTGGAAGGTGAAGTAAAGACTGTGAGAAGCGCGAGTTTCCTTCTTTAGTCCGTTGGACTTGCGTCGCGCGTACCTTAGGTAGGTGTTGCGGGTCTAGATGGAAAGTTCCAGCAGCGAACGCACCTGCAATAAGATTGAGTTCGATCTCTGGCGGCCGTAAGCGTGCTTCTCTATAAATAGCGGCCGCTTGCGTGGTTCTATAGAACGGGAGGATAGCTCTTGCACCTGTAAGTACTACTCTATCTCGTAGACCTAGGTGGAGTCTACCCGGTTTGAGAAGCGTTTTCTGTTTATTGTCCGGGACCTACCCGGCCACCAGGTCTCGGCCGTAAATTAGCATTTATTAAGAAGGCATACTTTTACAGCGCGTAGCAAGAAGACAGGGGGTATTCCACGGGTAGTCTTGCCGAGTGAGCGAAGGGTATTGCTGACCGTGAGGGCCTTTGTAGCTAGAAGACGAACGTGTAGCTTAAAGGTCAGCTTCCTGTCGAAGAACACCCCTATCCAGCATAGCGGGCACATGGCCTCTTGAGTGCCTGCCATGACAGAGGGGATGCTATATGCTATCATTGGGGGGGGGGGCGCTCGATGTCTTGTAAAGTGGATAAGTTCTGACTTTCTAGGGTCGTCAGCTTCTCCCCAGTGAAGGGCCTCTTTAGCGTCCGCTTGTAGGCTGTTACAGTTGTCTTGTAGGTCTTTAGAGACGGCCATCAAGGCGTTTTCAGCTGCATAGCCAAATCTCTGTGAAGTCACCCCTATCCAGAAGAGATGGGCTATATATAGCATGAAGAGGATTGGCGAGATAAGGGAGCCTTGTGCTAAGCCGCATTGAATTGCTGTCTCGGGGCCTGTTTCGCCGTCTAAACGGATCCTTGCGGTCTGCTGCCTAGCAAATGAAAAAGCCCAGCGGACTAAGTTGTCCGGCCAGCCTTGTTCGCGGAGCCTACGGGCCAGGCGACCTGGGAAAGAACTGCGTCAAGGCTCCTTTCACATCCATAGTATGTAGTGAGGCCTTATAGCCAGACCTTAGCACTTTTTCCACATCATGTGGAAGGCAAGTCGTGAGGTCTACGGACGATCGTAGCGGGAGGGCGCCGAATTGCTGGCTACTCGTCAGTCGTAAGGTGACCGCGAGCCAGGCCTAGCATGGAGAGTAGAGCTAAATGGCCGTTACGTGTCGTAACAATAGGCAAGGAACTGCCAGGCTAGCAGGTGGCCAAAGGTTTGCGCGAGGTTGTGTAACTTATGGTCCAATCCTCCGATCCAAAACACTACCCCTCTGAAAAATCGCGTCCTCGCGATAGTCGCCATATACCTATCGTCCTCCAACTCGTTGTAGTCGTCACGTCCATTGTCGAAAGCTTCTAACCACTGTGGAAAATTACGAGGAGGTCCTGTTGCACCAGGATTATTAATATGGAATTCCTTCACCCTATGTGGGGCATTCATGCTGTCGGAGGCTGATTAGCATTCGGGATCGTCTTCTCCAAGCCATTTGATGCGGTAGAACAGCTTGCCTCATGCTACCTTCGATCCCAAAATCCGTTTCAGTTCCCATTCACCCTGTTCTGGGGGCACATTAACTTTTTTTTGGCTCCGGCAATTATTGTCCAGGAAGGGGAACTCCATTGGATTGCCGTAGCAGCGAGGAGTGGAAGATATGTTGCAATTTGTTGTGATCTGGCAGGCCGATGCGACAAGAGTCTCTCACTTTCTCCAGCACCTTGTAAGGTCCATCCATCTTATCAGAAGTTTTCGTGGATGTCGATCCGTCCGTCAATTCTTTGTATTGACAAGCACCATATCTTCCACATCCCAGTCCACCCTTTGATGACTGTGGTTGGCGTTTCTTGACATAGTGACTTGTTGTCTTTGCATCGCAGAACTTCCAGCCTTAATAGCTTCTTGCATACGCTCCGCGATCATCACTTTGCCTCCGCTCGATTCAGAGTCTCTTTTGCAGACGTCGGTGGTTGTGTATTCTCCCAATCCCAAGAGATGCGTGGGGGGAAACTGTTGCAGAGTTCGTATGATGGCATGCTGATTGACTTGTGTGGTAGCGTAAGTTGTGCAGCTTCCAGCAATTGCAGATAATCACTGCAGTTGTCTTGGTAGTATTTGACAAACGGACGTAAATGCTGACGGATGTACTGGTTCATGATCGTTGTCTGGCCGTCGCTCTGCGGGTGAAAAGCTGAAGAGACGCTAAAATTGACTCCAACAATGCGCTATAGCTCCTTCCATACTGTAGACACGAATTGTGGACCTCGATCCGACACAATGCTGTCTGGCAGACCGTAATGCCGTACCCAGTGCATGAAAAACAGGTAGACCAAGTCTTCAGCCGTGCAGGTTTTGAGTCAGAGCACCGCGATCGACTTCTTGCTTAGTCTGTCAATAATGGCCAGTATCATATCATGCCCTTGCTTGTCGGGCGAGGCGAACCAGGCACGTCTACCTCTGTCCAAATATTCTGGTCCAACGTTACTAAGAATATTGTTCTTTGAGCTTCGACGCTGATACTATCCGTACCCATGGGTCCAACGAAGGCAGCAAACATCTCGCCACCCAGCTCATTATCTGATAGAAGGTAACGTTAGTTAGCAGGGCATGAATAAGGCAGAAATTTAGCATCACACCTAATGCATCCTGCATCGCCACGAGTTACACCAGCAGCTTCATGGCCCGTAGTACTTAGAAATTCCTGGTCGGCAAACAATTTCTCACCCCGAGACGCACTTTTGCGAAAGCCCCACTCCCCGACTTTCGTGTCAAATTGACTTATGGTCAGAGTCAATTCGTGCTTACCGGCAGTAACAGATCTGATGTTTGGGAACATTCGTCTTTCCTGGATATATAGACGTTGGAAAATCGGTTTGAGCTCTTTCCCTCGCTCCAGACAGCACTTACATCGAGACGCGCCATGTTAAGCCCGGGCCTTGATTCGAGCCACGCGCTGCAAGTGGTCGATAGATTTGATCTTCCATCTTGAAGCCCAAGATCTGCTGATGCAACAGTAGAGAGTATAACGGAAGAAGTGCAGAGTCATTTTCGATGCTTCGACAATTGGGGTTCGTCAGCTGAATCTTGAGAACTCGAGATCTTCACAGGGTTGTGGTGCAGAACAGCAGTCGCGGATGGAATGGTGGCCAGAGCAAAATACGCTCGATGCGTGAAGCTGAGAATTGTGTACATTTTAGCGGTTGCGTAGTTTTGCAAAGTACACAAAATTATCAAAATAGATTCTTGAAAGAACTTTCGTAGGGCGAAGGCGAGGTTTGTATTGCCCCTGTCATTAGCGAGGGCCCATATAATAGAGTCCCGGCGCTAGTGTACTTCAATTTGATATGCCGAATTTGATCGAATACCAAGAGTATCATGGCGTCCCCAATACCCATAACGATTATAACCGGCTTTCTGGGTTCCGGAAAGACGACGCTCATTCTTTCTCTTCTACCTCAGCTCCTCGCGCAGAGCCCGTCATACAAGCTTGCGCTGCTCAAAAATGAGTTTGGTGATCTAGCAGTTGACAGCCAGCTTGCCTCTTCCTCTTCCATCTCGGGTGTCCGGGAGCTGCTCAATGGCTGCATATGTTGCAATCTCGTGGGTCAGCTTTCAGTTGCCCTACAAGAGCTGTCAACCACGCAGAATCCTGACCGGATCATAATTGAGACGAGTGGAAGCGCGTTTCCAGCGACGCTGGCAATGGAAGTCAACAGACTTGCACGCGAGACTGGTGGTGCATATGCACTGGATGGAGTCGTGACGGTGATCGACGTCGAAAACTGGAAAGGATATGAGGATACGAGCTATACAGCCAAGATACAAGCCCGGTATATGGATCTGGTTGTGTTCAACAAATGGGAGGGTGTTGGTGAGCAGGTCTTCGATGTATGTCTAGATCGATTAGGAGACTTGGAAGAGGCCATCGCCTGGGTCAAAAGTGACAAGGGCAAGGTCGATGTCAACTTGGTCTTTGGAATTGACGGAGGACTGGCGAAGAGCTTGGGAGAGAGCAAGGAGGATACAAATGGAGATGAGCATGGGCATGAACACGAGAAGAGCCATCAGAGCGAGGTGGAGGTTCTGTCTGTCACCCTCAAAGGTCCGCCTGGATCAACAGTCGACACGACGAAACTCGAAAAGCTGTTGAATGCCGCACCCAAAGATGAAGTGTACAGAATAAAGACTGTACTAACAGCATCATCTCCAATCAAACCCTCTGATGAGCTGGTTGGTACCGACACGAATGACATGACAACGAACGGGCAGAGGTACATACTGAATTGGGCGTTTTCGCGATGGACTTGTACACCAATGAGAGACACGGCTACAGAACACGAATCAAGTAGCAATGCTGCTTTACGAATGACAATGATACTGGCTAGATACGAGAGCACGAAATGGAAAAGGCGACTAGAAAATGGAGACTACCTTGGGCTGGAAGGAGGAATACAGGGAACACTTACAATTCAAAATATTGTATAGATGGATTGCTTTACCAATCATTCTTCTGGCCTTTTTGGATGATGTCATGATTGTACCATCTGCCAGAAGATAGAACAGTGGGCAACCTCTAAAGCGTATATATTACAAATTTGGGTAGTGGCCATCTAACACGACCTTTCATCATTGCACGCACACAATGCGGAGAACTTTGGTGGGCTTGAGGCGGGCCTTCGTTCTAAATATACTACCAACGTAAGAGTTACTCGCCCTAAGTAAATGAACATAAAAGAAGCTCTATGTATCTCGCATCGACATTGCCAATCAGGTCGTGACGGAGAATCCCGAACAAAATTGACAGGCTATTCAGTACCATTGTCAATAAAACGCTATGTAGTTGCAATGATGCCGTAAAGAATAATTTGACCTCCGATTCTGAGGCGCGGATTTTGAGGTGCATTGTAGCAATTTGTTCAGCCCAGCAAGGCTGATGCTTGAAAGCATCGATACGCAGAGCCTGCGTTAAGACGAGTGTCTAGTTATGATGCGTTCCGTGGGCGCCAGAGGATTATTAGGAAGCGTAGTCAGCGGTTTGTGCCAAACCTACCAGGAAGACATCAAAAGTATCGATAACTTGGAAACCGTCGGAGAATGGGACGGCATGCGGAAACCGACCAGAAAGTAGACCTGACGACGAGGAGAACTCCCATCAGGAGTTGGCTCTCTTTGTCTTGCTGCTATTTTAGTCTGCCATCTGTTTTGAGTGAAGAGAAGGCGCAAGTTGCCTTGCACCATGTCGTTGGCATTAGCATCGCATTTTACATGTCTGTTTGGGGAAGGGTGAAGTAGCAACCGCCCTGATCCAGTTATGAACCTTCATATCATAAATTGCGCAGTGCGTAGATTGTTGCAGTTTGAACATGTAGTTCTTCTGGCTGAGGTAACGTGGTTGATCATATTAATTATCAAATATTAAAGACTGGAAAGGAAAATTGGGTCTCGGTAGTTGAATCTGTGTGTTCATAGCATAGCAATCTTTTACTGGCAGAGATGTGACATATAACAACGCCGGAAACCATTCCATGTTAGTGCAGCTTTGAAGTGTATAGGTATATGTTGGACGTCGGACGTTGGACGACTGGTGATATGTAATGCCTTTACTGACGCAGACGGTTTGGCTTGTGTAGTGTCACTGTGAATCGAAAACAACATAACTTTCTGGTAGGGGGCTGACGGAACTGTATTTCTATTGCCTCAGAATTACATGAAATAAAGCATGCGTGCTATGTTGTGAGCACCATGACATTGCAAAAATATCGCTTGTGCTGTATTGTATTCCATTTTGAGTATTTTACTTCACGATGCTGGCCGGTCCTCTTGCTCCGCCTTCCCTATAAATAACAAGCTACTGGCATTAAAGAATTAAAGGAGCTGTTGAAGGAGTTGTTGTCCAAAGCAGAGGAAGATGCTGTCTCAAAGGCCGCAGAAAAGGGAAGCCCTTCAACCACAGCAGTGAAGTCCCAACACCAAAAGCAATAACATGGTCTACAAGCGAAAGTTCCACACAAGCGAACGTCCCACTCCGACGCGCTAACTTGAGACCACTGTAAAAAGCGTAATTTCTCAATCGGCAGATGTGCCTCAGAAGGATGATGAAAGGATCATCAATTCAGCATTTGAAGCTCTTACAAAATACCCAAATCTTAGTGCTCAGGCTGCAGGGAAAATCTTTAATTTTCCTCCTTATATACTAAGTCGCCGAATACGCGGTATAGTCTCACGACGCGATATCTTAGCCAATCCACGGAATTTGACTGACCAAGAAAATTCAGTCCTTCTTCAGTATATATTCAATCTAGCTGCCAAAGGGTTTCCTCCTAGGATGTCTCTTGTTGAAGATATGGCAAGTCGTCTTCGCCCAGATCGCGGTTTACTCCGCGTTGGGAATAATTGGGCTTCCAACTTTGTCAAACGCCACCCAGAGCCCCAGACACTATTTCAACGGAAATATGACTATCAGAGAGCCTTGTGTGAAGAGTCAAAGCTTATTGACAAGTGGTTTGAGGATGTACAGCGGATAATTTCCACGTATGGAATCTGTATTAAGGATATTTACAACTGACAAGACTGGGTTTATGATGGGCCAGATTTCGCAAGGAACAGTGGCGACGAGTAGCTTTGGATACTAGAAAGCAAAGAAGATGCAGCCTGGGAATCGGGAATGTGTTACAGTAATTGCAGCTGGCAGTTTCGAGGGCTGGAGTGTCCTACCATTCGTGACCGTTGCGGGAAAAGCCATCTTGCTTCCTGGTATGAGAGCAGTGGTATTCCACCTGACTGGAGGATCGCTGTGACTAGTAATGGTTGGACAACAAATGAAGTAGGCCTGGATTGGATCCAGCATTTCAGTAATCATACACAGAGTCGAACTACTAGTGCTTATCGTCTGTTGATCCTTGATGGCCATGAGAGCCATCACTCTGAGGGATTCAAATACAACTGTATGTACAGAAACCAACATGGTCACTCTTTGTATGCCTGCACATTCTTCCCATTTACTCCAGCCATTAGATGTAGGATGTTACAGCTCTTTAAAGAAGGCTTATGGTCAGCAAATTGAAGATTTGACATGGGACCATGTATACATATTACAAAGAACGGCTTCTTTCCTCCCTTTCACACTGCATATAACATTGTAATGACAGAGAGCAATATACGGAGAGGGTTCTGGGAGGCTGAACTAGTCCCCTTCGCTGACAGTGTTCTCCACATGGCCATGCTTCTCAATCTAACCATCACCCAATCAACAAATAGCTAGTTTACAGCTAGTGTTCAATCCAAAGATACAATAAAGATATTATAATTTGCGTGGAAGACTATATCGAGCATGCAAGGCAAGAATGCGTAGTTCAACCCCAGGTCAGGCAATATTTAAGCTTCAGCATTTCAATAAGAATTAACGGCAACTCATAATCCATCGACTGACAGGATATTATCACTTGAAAAGGGAGGGGGCGCATAGTTGAGGTATCAGGTACCTTCAAGCTCCATGTTTAGATGCAGCAAGCGAGTTCTTAAATTCGATATGCTCGAACTTTCTGATCAAAGGCAAGTTATACTCAAAACGATGGATCGCTGCCCAACAACCGCAATATGCTGCAGATTCTAACCAAGACGACTCATGATGATGATTCAACGACCATAGAGAACTGATCTTCAGAAAATCTCACCTTGCACTTTACTGAACATGGATTGCGTGCACGGTTTCTAGAAGACATAGCACTCTCCACTACCATCTCATCAGTCCGTCCAGCCTATAGCATTATTTTCTTCTCGACATAACGTTCTTCTCTAAAAGCAATGTTTCCCGCCCACACACTCCTCAACCTTCCCGATAAAACCCCTTCACCCGCTCACTTGCTTCCTCCAAACACTCTTCCAGCTCCCCCTCCTCCCCCCTGGAAACAAGCCTAACACCAAAAGCCCTCGGAATTGCCACCAACGCGCTCTTCGCCGCATTATACTCCACATAATCCGTATTCGGTGGCATTTCTTCACTCGCTACGATCTTGTAGCTACATATAATGCGAACGAGTGCTGTGTAAAGCAGGCGCGACGCGATGAGTTGACCGGAACAGGCGCGTGAGCCGGCGCCGAAGGAGAGATGTTGAATTCCAATTGGTGCCTTTTTGTTTAGCCAGCGCTCTGGGTTAAATGTAGCGGCGTCGGGGCCGAAATGGTCAATGTCTGTTCTTATCAGCTTATGAAAAGCAGAGGGTGGGTGGAGAAAGGATACCGTGATTAGCAGCCTGTGCGTTGATCAAAATCATCATATTCTTCGGTATCACAGCACCATCCCATTCTATATCTTCAACCGTCTTTCTGGGAAGACTCATCGCGCTGACGGTGTAATATCTTGCCGCTTCTTTGATTATTGCGTTTACATACGGTAGGCGCTCTTCTTGGTAACTGTTTCGCCACGCATCTCTTACATCGGGATATAGGCTCTTGATATCCTCATAAGCCCTCTCTTGAAAGACCTGGCCAGCAGGTGTGCTCAAGCTGCCAATACAGCTCGTCAGTGTCCCGGGGATCGTTTCAAAACCACCGCTCACAAGACTCAGACAGATAGAACTGACTTCCACACCACTCAACTTGTTCTCCTCGTCCTTCAGAATCGCAGCCGAGATACACGGTTTGTCCGTCCCATTCTTGATCATCTCTCTCGTCTGATCGAGGAGCACATTCAGATACTTGTCTCTACGATCACGTAATTCACAACTGCGTCGATTTTTGGAATTGTTCGGCCAATACCGAAGTAAAGGGATGTAGTCTTGATAGTTCTCGCTCGCGCTGCGCAGCAGCGAGATCGCGGAACCGACTTCTAGAATCTCACGTAACATGCTGTCGTCGACGCTATCCATGCGTATCCCGTAACACAGCGTCAATGTCGTGTTGAGCGCATAGCGCTGGATATACTTTCGCACATCAATCTCCTTCGTCCCACCTCCGTCACTGACATCTTTCGCCAAATCTCTCACAAGACAATAGCTCTCTAAATCGAACATGTCATAATAGTCTTTTAACTTCGACCGACCCAGTGCACGCCCAGCAGCAGAGCGCTTGAGCTTGCAACTCGCATCCCAGGGCGACGAGCCGATAGTGAAACCTTGAGTCGAACTGATTAGCCCGTGGAATGTGTACAGCTTGGGGCGATCGATGACGGCGGATTGGTGGGTAATGAGCATGCGTTTGCAGTCGGCGAAGGAGTTGATCACAACGGCACGCGTGTTGCCGAGGCGGATTTGGAAGACGGGGGTGCGGTGCTGCCGCCACCATGCTTCACAGACGGTAGCATGGTCGGCGCCCAAGGTGAGCAAATGGCCAAATATCGGGAGGGCATGTGGGATCTCGGGGATGCCGGTAATGAGTGGGATGTCGGTGCGGGTGGTGAGCTTGGGATGGTTAGTGTGGTTTGTGAGGGGAGCGGAGGAGCGAGCGCACGTGGGGGATGAGATAGAGAGTGCCGATGGCAGCGAGGATATAGATGCTGGTTTGGGTGTCGGGGATAAGATTATATGAGGAGAGATCGAGTAGCGCCATGGTTGAGATGGACTTTTCAGGCCACTAGATCTCACGATGTGTAAACTTGGAACTTATACCGTAGATAAGGCTTGTGAAGATGGTGAAGTTAAGCCGGACGCTTCACACGTAGGATAGTAGGACGTCCAAGAACAAAGGTTGTACATGAAATAGGACTGATTGACTTGGTGCTATCTTCATGTCTATCTCATACATGGTTTGACCTGACCTCCCCACTCCTGCTATCTTCCACATCGAGACGAACAGGGTAGAACTGCCAATTTGGGTGGCATCTCGAGATAAGCTGCGCCAAACCAAAATGATGAAATAGAAGGGTAGCTTCAAAGAATTGTCTGCATGGTGTATTTCTCGTGTATTTCTAGTGGAGGTGTTGGACTTGGCTATTGGTGTGGATACATATAGCCGAGATTGGTCGTGCTTCGACATTGCGAACACTCGATGTCTCTCACTTGATTCAAGACTGTTGGAATTGGAGAATGAGAACTATCGGATTGTATGAACGAATGACTTCAGTGTGAAGGAGGTGACTGGATTGATTGAAGAAGAGTAACTCATACTCTTCTGCCTGTTTACATACATGTAGGCTTTCCAGCATATCTGAGTTGTTCAGGATGCAGTGGTTTGGGAGCAGGCCGCACCGCACCGGACCGGACCTAGCCGATAGCCCATGCTGCCACTCGCTAACACCTCATGATATCTGACAAAGACATTAAATAGATTAGAAAACTATGCGGCGATTCTATGGATGCTAGTAGAAGAAATTTACGGGAAAATTTTGTATTTTATAGTTGTCGTTCTGCGCACTAATATCGGCCGCCTTGAGCTACACCACATAGCTTGCTCATCACCTCCAACGTCAAGCGTTTTGTTCTACGTTGGAATGACACTTCTGCACATAATGCTGAGAAAGTACTAGCCAGAGGCTGGCCATGTTTTTGGGAGGTTGCTAAGATTCATCAGCTAAGTGAGGTGAAGTCAAGACTTAATTTTAGGCAGTGCTCGTGGGCATTGTAAGGGAAGATCATTACATATGTATGAAATCTTCCTGATCGATGAGTATATTTTGCAGCTTGTGACTATTGAAACTATCAAAGCAATCGGCCAGCTGTACTTGCAGCTCAGTTTGAGTCGTCAATATCGAACATTGTCGAATCAAGCAACCCTCTTCCCGAGGCCAACTCCCTCTTGTCAATCTGATGGCGAAACCACTATCTTCGACACTAAATGGCCTTCTTCTTCTCCCGCAAATTCCAAGTTCTCTTTACTTGGACCTCCATCGGCTGAGCTCAATTCGGCCAGTTCATAGCTCCACTGATATCTTTACCGTGAACGAGTTAGTCCACAGCAGGTGGGTCATGCCTTCTGATAGGAAACGTAGAAGGATGGTATATCTGCGGCTCAATGTCAAAAACCTCTCCGCGATCGAAAGTACATCTATTCTTGACCAGATTGACGGCTTCCTCGAACTGTTTGTGCATGCAATTCTGTCCGATGATGTGCCCACCCTTGCAGGGCAAGCGGATCGGGATCTCGCCATCATCTTCGCCACCTCCCTCTACAAAGGGCTGGTAGCAGATGTTGCATTCGCGATCATGTGGGTCATCGGGGAGGGCAGACAATTGCACGACCAGGAAGATAAGCACCATGGGATCGCCCGCTATGCAGATTTGCATCTCACATCACGTCTGGCGGTGGACTAGCGGTGCCAGTTCGTGCACACGTAGTAGCGTGCGGACTTGCAGCATGAGCATCTTCTTTCGGACTGTCATGTTCTCGTCAATCCACCAGAAGAGGATCGTGGCAAGGTTCAACCACTCTTGGAGGAATATTCATGATGACTCGTTCAAACGCTCGAAGTGGTCTGTCTGCATCAATGCAAACTGTCCTTCTGACCATGCTGCAATGCATCCGTACCAGTCCACTGTCGTAGATGACTGCTCGCCTCTACGTTTTTGGCATGGGGTAAGGTTAAGCGGATGCCACCAGATGGTTCTGGATAGTCGCTAACTGCGCTGATTTCATTCTCGATACTGGCGAAACCGATATCCTTCTCATTCTTTCCAATGGACTTTCTTCGTAATTTACCCAAGTATTTGAGTCAGGTTGATCGGCAGTATGTCGACTTGATGGTAGGCAGGCCAATCTGGTATTTGACGGAACAGTGGTTTCGGGAGGCCGTGTTCAGTCTGGTATTCTTATGTGTATAGCACAGCAAAGAATAATGCTCGCTGAGAGGACAATAAAATGTGCAACCTAAAGAGGATAAGGAAGACGACGAAGTAGTGACGAGAGATGCACTGTCTTTGACAGTCACCGATACTTGACAAAGCCTCTTTTTAGGAATCCCAAAAGGATTCGACTTCTGAGCCCTGGTCCACGAGTGATGCGTGAGATGCGACGTCCAGCGAAGTTCTAGTCTGTTAGGACATATCTTTGTACAGGACCGAACAGTAGAACTTGGTTAGTGACCTTGCGTACATCTCTGCCCCAGCTCCATCACGCACATATCACTCGCCTGCTTGCTGGAATACCAAAGATTCGAGAACAAGGGACATGCGAGCCTGCGATAAATGATGCTAGGTAAAGTCGTTGCTTTGAAGCCTTTGACCAACGTCCACTATGGGCTCGGGAGTACGATGAATGTCTCTGCATCTGTCCGACCGAAGCAAGCGATAAGGGATAGCATGGTATACCACATCGTAGTCTCCGCCGGGACGAGTGTCGGTCACTGGGGAAGGTTGAAAGCTTTCATCGATCATTATGCGCTGTTACACTAGTCATATGTGTAGTCAGCCACATACGATGGAGCGGCACCAGTAGCTAATGCTGCTCAAAATGATGAGAGTTGCCCGATTTCGACAGAATTGTTTGTCGTATCATATATCAAGCAAACAAGCCGATCTGGTAATTCCAACTTCACTACGGGACAAGGCCGTAAACGATTTGAGAGGCTGGATGCCAGCTCCAAGTATTGATTTGTCCTCTTTTCTGCCTAGACCCAAGGGATGATCTGAAGGGATGCATCCGTTTATATAGTAAAGTGAGAAATAAGAATTTGCCAAAAGCTCCGCGGAGGAATACTACCTATCTCATGTGACATAAGATGGGATGCCGGTCGGTTCCATACTTCCGTAGTGATGGAGTATGAAAACTTAAACCCCCTCTTACTCGAGTAGTAAAAAGCAAAAAGAAAATCTTCCAGGGAAGTCTCCTAGAAAGATTTTAAGTGAGTGGTTGAAGAAGACAGTCGGGAGGGGAGGTTTGGGAGCAGTTCATGTTGCATCCAAGACGTAGCAGTCCTGATACAAGCTGATATTTGGCGCTTTGCTTTAACATTCTACCTTGACAGCAGCATCAGAAGAGAGGGTTATACCTTGGTTAAGTAAAACAGGGTTGCCACATAGCATATACTACTCTAGCCAGACTCTATAAGGTGTTTCATAGACTGACTATTTAAATGGAGGCTCCTACATAGGTATGGAGTGTTCGTTTTGTCTATAGAACAATCTCAACTACCTACCTACCTTCTACTTTTGATGTTGAAACCATCTAATGTATTGTTAGATATCTGTTTTATATATAAGTAGGCAAGTATTGTGATAGTAATCGAAGATCTATCTATTCACCTACTAAAAATAAAAACACTAATAAATATAGGTCCACCCCTGCACGTTTTCCCTTCTAGGCCATTTTCGTCTCAGCGGTGGTGCCAACGACCTGAGGTGAACCGACACCCTGATCTCTCACCCTCTGCCCTGATCTTTCGCCCTCCCGCCCTTAAACACCAGGCGACCCAGACGCCAAACATCATAATACCAATATCCGGATCTCTGTCCATACTTGAACGGAGTCCCTGAGATATATCAAAGGACACCATACAAACATCCGCCTTTATTTGAAAGCATATAAGCCACGACTTCACCCAGCTGTGCCTTCACGGCGGGGTGACCAAAGACGGCACAACTCGTCTTCACGACGATTTATTCACATTACACCCGGTTATGCTGCCTTCTTCATCACATATACGAAAAATTCCCATCAAAACCCATCTCATAAACGATACCGTAGACAAACAAGCTCTTGAAACCTCCTTCTGGCATATTGATGGCCTCTACGCTGCCAGATCACTGGTTGGAGTTATGATACGGAACCACGAAGCAGCACAAAGGTCTGCTACAACCGCAAATCCGCTGGACACAAACATGATCGGGATGAACACTCTCTGTCAGCGGGCAAACCCCACCATGCCTGAAGCATTGAGAGAAGTATTACATTTCAGGGAAGAAGTCCAGCCTTCTCGGTCGATATACTCTACAGCTGATTCCGGGGAATGGTCACAGAACCAGGAGACTTCACAACCATGTAAGTATCATGAAGATGAGACCCACTGGTCCCACCACTGGTTGCTACTCGTGAGCTCACTTTACTGACCAGATCTATACCAGCTTCCATCCCTTATCCCCAGTCTCCCGCGATGACCGAACCAGATAGCCCTTCAGAGAGTATACATCCTCTAATGGACGGCATACAAACAAGCGTTACGGAATCGCAGGCTGGGTTTTCTACTCCAAGTCCTGACCCTGACCACCTCGAAGCGGCATCCACTCTGCTATCACTGGAACAGAGGAATGCGAATTCTAACCAGGGAATTGTTGATAAACAAGGGTGGCCGCCAGTTAATAAACCCAGAACGTTCCTGCCGTCACAGCCAACCAGACAGGATCCCTCACCAAATATCAGCACTCCGGCCTTGCCTCATCATCCTCAATCTTTAGCATACATAGCCGGTAGCCGCATGCCTAGTCAACGGAGCAGGGCTGCAGTTGGCAATGCAGTTCCGGCTTTAGCACCACGACCTTCTCTGCAGCATCTACAGATACAAGCCAAACCATCCTCTCCGTCGATGTCAATGTCAAGATCAGTTACGCCCATGACAGTGTCCAAACATGTCAAAC
Organism: Calycina marina; assembly: GCA_019669825.1. NCBI lineage: Eukaryota > Fungi > Ascomycota > Leotiomycetes > Helotiales > Pezizellaceae > Calycina > Calycina marina. The sequence continues at coordinate 71,430 of MU253815.1, read as the reverse complement.
TTGCACAACTTGCACCAAAAAAGCGAAAGGCGGAGGACACAATTGAAAAAACAACTGCGAATTCTTTCCCAAAGAAGTCTCGAAAACTGCCGGTGAAAAGGGCGAATGGCGACAAAGAGCCCAAGCCAGAGAAGGTTTTCAAGGAGAAAAAATCGGCACCACGACTGGATACGGACGTCTGGATGCGGATTTTGGAGTTCACGCCTCCGTCGTTCTATGGAAGAGCTAGACTGATATGCAAAGAGATCAACACTCTGATCACGACGAAGGATTCGATCTTGAAGAACCAGCGACTCGAAAACTATGGGCCGGATATGCCTGGTCCGTTGGAAGACATGACCGAGAGAGAATACTCAAATCTACTTGGGACACATAAAGGATGTTCCGATTGTGATGATAAAAGTGCAATGAGAGTTCACTGGTCATGGCAGAAGCGTTGGTGCCATACTTGTTGGAAGGGCAAACTGGAAAGAGAAGACAAGGTCATAAAGAATAATGCTCACTCATATCTACGACCGATTATGTTGAAGATGCTCGAATGCATACCATATGGGATGCACGATTCCTATATGAAGCCTCATAACTTCGTCGATGAAGAAACTGAGCGCGGTCGGTCGCCTCGACTATACAAGTACTATCTAGTGCAGGATGTCAAAGCGATCATCGAGGAGTACAAGAGTCTGACTCCCAAGGAGTTTGTGGAGGATCCTAGTCATACCACTCCAGAGGAGAAGGCCGTTGCTCTGAATTCACATGAGATAGAGTCTGAGAAGATGGAGCGAAAACGTGAAGATGTTTTGGATAAAAAGAAGAGGTTGATTGAGACTCAGATGGCATGGGTTCGGAAAGTAGAGGCTGGGATCAAATTGCGCAGAGATAAAAATGGCCTCCCTCACGAGAAGTGCAGACAGGCAAGGAGAGAGCTCTTCCTTCGTCGTGCCATGGAAGATCTCTACGAGGAATGTGATGGAATGGATGACGACTTTGTAAGGAGGTCAAAGTGCTTCAAGGATGCCACCCGCATATACCGCGATGCTGGCACAGAACGAGGCTGGCAGACGCTCAAACCTAAGATTGTGGAGGCATGGGAGAAGAAGAAGAAGGAAGAGAAAGATGCCCCAATACAGAAAGCAGACAGTGCAGCCCAAACTACAACTGGAACACCTGTATCTGATCACCGTGATTCGCAAACAGCGAGTATCAGGACCTGCGATCCTCCTTCACGCCTCCCATCTGTTAACAGCCACCATCGTCAGTTTGGAAATACCATCCCTCAAATACAGCACGGCCAAAATACGATGAACTTCAGCTTGCAGCAATCCGGATTGTCATTGTCTGGCATGTTCGGCAACTCAGGCCTGGGTGGCTTGACTCCATCACGCCAATGCACGGGCATTGCAAGATTCGATACACCTGGATCTCGCCAGTTGAGCCATCAAGCCATGACGTCCAACGACTTCAAGGCACATTTGACGCTACAAACACAGCAGCGACAGAGAGCACAGCAGTTTGGCCTACAAAATGATGCTTCTTCGCCAGGTTTCGGTGCGAATCACCCTTATAACCCTCCCAGCTATAACTATGCCGCTCTAGGTTCATACAACTCTCTGCACCATATGGGTACGGGTACATTTGTCTCGCACTCCCCTACCACGACGTATCCAGCCACGACTAACAGCACCATGTACAATCTGCCACTGTTCCCCAACCAGCAGGCTTTACCGCAGAGTTGGGGAAACTCTCAATCCAATGTCTTTGCCAGCTATCAACCACAGCATCAACAGGACTCTTATGCACCGCCCCTCGGAGGCTATCAGCCACATCCACATCAACATCAACAACAACGCTCTGAGCAACACAAGATGGCAATCTCCTCCATGATTAATCATAACCCCCACCACAACCCCAATTTCTGATTTGACTGTCCCCACCATGAGCATGGTTCGACATCAACATCAACCATTCGTGCCACGTGCACTGCAATGCTTTACGACTTTTCTTACAGTATCGGTTTGCTTGTAGCATTTATAGCGTTGCGGTTTCGATTTGAAACATAGACTGCATCTGAAATACCCAGGTCGCAAAGGAGTCAGCTGCATTATCTGCTTTTTGGTTTCGACCTGGATTGCATGGGAGGAGAGGCAAGGGGGCGTATTAACATCCGTCTGGTAAGCACCCCCAGTGTACATAATCTGCACATAATTTGTGCTTACAGTTGGCTACAAAATTTATTCAAGATTTGTTCTATCGTGCTCATGTAGTGAGGTTCCTCGTCCTGAATACAATGTCAAAGGTAAGCAGCAGTTTTGTATCATCTTGACCTTAGCAAAATCATCCAAGGTTATATATACCTTGCTGCTTATCAAGAGCCACTCTCTGTTATAGTCTCGATGCAGGCTTTGTATGCTCAGATAGTAATCATCGCTTAATCACCTTTCGTCTCGTCTTATGGCACGTCATAGAGCCAGATACCATTTCAGCAACTGCAGAGAGTGTGTTTGGAAGTTCAAATAAAGGATGGATTATCGACGAAACCCCCTGGCTCAATGTTAGAACCAGAACCAGGCAAACTCTTCTCATGTTCAGTCCCTTATATACGCCAGCTTCGCCGGGACTGGAGGACATGCACGTTACACTGATGGCGTTCTGACCGATGACAACGAGATGATGTGGTGGGACGATGCGAATATAATCGAGACCACGGTCACCACCACCATCACCAACACTACCATCACCACCATCACCGTTACCATCACCTCCTCCACCACCAGCACCATCACCACCAGCACCATCACCACCATCACCTCCACCACCATCACCACCATCACCTCCACTACCATCACCACCATCACCGTTACCATCGCCTCCTCCACCACCAGCACCATCACCACCAGCACCATCACCACCATCACCACCATCACCTCCACTACCATCACCACCATCACCGTTACCATCGCCTCCTCCATCGCCACCACCATCACCAATCCAAGGACGGACATCCAGGCCAATCCGCCAGCAAGCCAAGGACGGCTGTCCAAGCCAAACCCCGCATTCTCTCCCTTAGCCTCCTTCACAACTTTCTCACACTGCCACCTTTTACACCCTCCCGCCCAATCACGAGAATCAACTATGTCATGATGTCGGCAGACCTGCCGCTGCTAGGCTGCTTTTAGAAGATGGGCGGACATCTTGCCGCTAGAGGAGAACTAAAGAGGGGTTCATACCGCGGCAACTATTGGGCACTGCAGATCCTGAATGGGTCAAGTTTGTGGTACTTGGTTACCTGTGCACTCATCGCAAGAGTCTATGGCAAGTCGAGTGCTTACTGCCTGATATATAAAGCCTCGTCTTTCCCTCCTTGACCTTGAGAATTTTGTGTCTGTCTTGCTAGAAGGACGAGAAGGGAGCTATCAAGATGTTCGGATTCGGTTCGAAAAGCAGTGAGTTTGCAAAATCATCGTGTGATAAAAGATAGCTGATGAGAAACCAAACGGCGTCTCGCCTTCAATCTCGCTCGACAATGAAGCCGGCGTCGACGACACAAAAGCGCACCCAGAACTGAACTCCGATAACCGGCATCTCAGCGCCAACGACGTCGTCTCTTCACCACACATCACAGAGCGAAAACTCGTGAGCAAGATCGACCTGCGCGTGATCCCTTTCCTGTGCATCCTGTATCTGATGGCCTTTTTAGACCGCGTCAACATCGGTAACGCGCGCTCGTTTGGCCTCACTACGGACTTGAACTTGGGCGGTGTCGAGTATAATACGGCGCTAACGATCTTTTTCGTGCCGTATATTGTGTTTGAGGTCCCGAGCAATATTCTGCTGAAAAAGTTGAGCCCGAGGGTGTGGTTAAGTGGGTGTATGGTTTGTTTTGGAATTGTGTGTAGTGAGTTCTTCTCGGTTTTCAGTTACTTGTCACTAGGTTAATGATCGCGAAAGAGAGTGTTGATAGGTAAAGAGCGAGACTAACAAATATCAGTGTGTCAGGGATTCGTGAATTCCTACGGCGGTCTCCTCACAACACGCTTCCTACTCGGCGTCTTCGAATCCGGCATGTTTCCAGGATGCTTCTACCTGATCGGGATGTGGTACAAGCGCTCCGAAGCACAACGCCGCTACTCCTTCTTCTTCTCCTCCACCACCCTCGCCGGCGCATTCGGCGGCCTCCTCGCCGCCGCCATCGGCAAGATGGGCGGCTCAGGCACGAGTCCCCCAATTCGCGGCTATCATGGCTGGCGCTGGATTTTCATCCTTGAAGGCCTCCTCACCTCCCTCATCGGCATCGCATTCTTCTTCTGCATCCCCTCCTTCCCAGAAGACGCAACCTGGCTCACCCCAGACGAACGCATCTTCGTGAAAAAACGGCTGCAAGTCGACCAAGGCAACTCGGCTAAAGAGCGCAAAATCACGCTGCGCGATGTTGGGAGAGTCTTCACTGACTACAAGATCTTCCTCGGCGGGTTCATGTACTTCGGCATGATTGTGCCGGCCTACGGGTACGCTTTCTTCGCGCCCACCATCCTCGCGACATATGGCTACTCGGCCGTGCAAACGCAGCTGCACAGCGTCCCTCCGTGGGCCTGCGCGTTCGGCTTCGCGATGCTCATCGCCTTCACCTCCGACAAGCTCAAACACCGCTTCCTTTTCACGCTGATACCCATTTCCATTGCGGTCTGCGGCTTCGCGATCCTTTTGGCCGTCCACGACAACCAAAAAGTGCAATACGCGGCGCTCTTCCTCGTTGCGCTCGGCGAGTACAGCGCCATGCCCGTCATCGTATGCTGGTTCAACATGAACCTCGGAGGGCATCACCGCCGCGCGGTAGGAAGCGCGTGGCAGGTCGGGTTTGGTAATATCGGGGGAATTATCGCGACGTATACGTTTCTGGATAAAGACAAGCCGCGGTTTACGACGGGGTATGCGATTTGTCTGGGATTTTTGCTGTTGAGTGCGCTCAGTTGCTGTACGTATGCGGCAGCGGTTGTGTGGGAGAATCGGAGGAGGGATATGGTGGCTGGGATGAGTGGGTTGACAGAGGAGCAGAAGACTGAGTTGGGGGTGAGTTGTTCTTTTTCCTTTTTGCTTATTAAGGGGTGGAATGTGAGAGAGGGTGTAAGAGTGTGTGTGCTGACTTGAGACAGGATTTGAGCCCGCATTACAGATACCTGTTGTAGGGTGTATGAGGTGTAGAGTGAGTGACTAACGGGGGAGAGCATACCGGAGGATAATATTAGTATCTACTCAGTTGGAAACTGTAGATAGGATAACAGGGAAGGCTTGTATGGGTAACATTTAGCATACATCTCGTCTCAACTACACAAGCAGAGGAAACGTGAACATGATCTTCCAGGACCAGGCAAGTTTGGCTGAGCCATCGAGCAGTATTGTACATTATCTGTTCCTCCTCCATCGCTATACACCTCGCTTTCTAAGCTATCTTACAAAAGTAAAGCGCCATTTCACGTCTCCAAAACCTCCCAAATCACAACATCCCCCCACCGCCTCCCATCATCAATCCAATCACTATTGAACGCCCTCCACACCTCCCTCCACTTCCCGACACCTTTCCCCTCATTTATCTCCCTCCTCACCACGTCCATCAGGGATTCCAACCCCTCAAAGCCAACCACAAATCTCGGCGGCCACTCCCTTCCCTCCCCACCAATCTCCTTCTCCCAAAACGCAACAGGATCATCATAGAACAAATCGTTTTCGCTGCGATAACTATCTCGGTCGGCGATGGGGATGCTGATTGGGGGTTCGCAGGTTAGTGCCCAGGCATGTAAGTTTGGGTGGATGAGCGAGGAGCGCCAGGGGGTCGAGTGGCAGGGCATTAGGAATGCTGCGAAGGGTGTTGGTGCGGAAGAGGAAGTCGCGGGGTGCGATTCGAAGAGGTGGCGTATTTGGGTGGTGGCGGCGAGGACCCCGGATTGGTGGCGCTGAGTTAGGTAGGTTGAGAGGAGGGTGTTGGTGATGAGGAGGGCTAAGAGGGCTGGTTTGCAGCGGAGGATGGGTGGTGCTTTTGATGGTGTTGGTGATTGGGTTGCAGTGGTGGTGGTAGAAGAGGTGAGGAAGTAAGAGGCAATTACCGGCCCGGTGATGATGTGCAGGAGTGGGAGGAGAGGGTAGATAAAGCGGACTTCCTTGTGTACGATGAGTGATAGCGCGCCAATCATCTGAAGAACGATGACGAGCAACATAAACGGGATCCCAGATGAGACACTCCACATTCCAAGCAGTGTGAATGGCAAGAAGGTGGTAGTGAGAAGCGGTATCCCTTGGGAGAGGTAGTAGTGCCAGTCGTTGCGGCCGTAGAAGACGGCGAGGTCAAGTGTGATGTTGAAGGTTAGCCATTGGTAGGGTGGGAATGTCCAGAAGCCGAAGTAGAGACGGTCGGACAGGCCTGAGACGGCTAGCACGATGAGGCCACAGAGGATGCCTTCTCGGAAGAAGATCAGGTTGTCGGTGAATGGGATGCGAGGAGTGGATGAGATGATGTTGTGGAGTGATGGGGTAAGCATGCATAGCCAGATCATGCCGTTTGTGGGGCGAAGGATGCATGCTGTGATGGCGAGGAGAAGCGATATGCGTAGATGCCTAAGCGAGCTTGGAGCTTGGAATATGCTGGACTTTGAAGACTCTTGAGCGCTAGAGTTGGGTGAAGATCTAGAATAGTTGACGGTCATTTGCCATGGCCAAAAGTAGAGCGCGGCGATAGTTAACGTAGTCTCAACACTGTTTGAGAAAGTCCTCGTTGACACAAACCACTGCCACGGACTGCAGACAGTAAGCAGAAGCTAGACCAAGTCAGTAGTTGATCACAAGCAGTAGCATTTATCACCTGCAGTCGCCCATGCAACATCACTCTTAGATCCATGAATTTTCTCAGCGAGTTTCCAAGTATAGAAATCTCCCGTAGCAGCAATCACAGCCTGAACAATCGTCGGCAAGCTCTCCAACACCGCCGCCCGCGAAGAAGGCACAAGTCCCAAGACCAGCATCAGCTTATCAGCTACAAAGTACAGCGCCGCAAACATAGCCGGGTGTATCGACGATCGAAGCTGATGCTGCCATTCCTGCTTTGCGTTAGTTTTGGGCCGCGGTGATATTCACGAGGTACTTGCCCACGTGATCCAAGCGCCACTCTGGGGCCCAAAGGCCATCTGCCATGCTGGCTCTAAAGATTGGAAGTATTCGTCTGGCTGGAAGAAAGTGCGGCTACAGAGGGCGTTGATGCAGCGGAAGAGGATGAGTGCGGTCCATATTCTTGCTGACGTGAGTAGGTGGTGTTTGATGGTTGGGGTGGCTGGAGACATCTGTCCTCGTGGCATGTTCATGGCTGATTCTTTCGAGGACGGCAGAACTTTTGTAGAAACCATGGTCCTATTTTAAACTCATCACAAATTCCTGATGGACAAAATAAAGAATTGGATTGAGGCTGCCTGTCTAGTCAGAATGCGAAGGTCGAGAACGAAGTTGCTGAACGAGAAGTTCGATGTCTTGGCGCCAGCCTCATTTGACATCCCTAACAACTTACTAACACCATAATGCACACCTCCCCAATCTCTTGTGTCCTGTTCTTACTCATACGGAGCATAGCAGAGCTTTGACACAGACTGTCAAAAGCTTATCAAGTTGGGCTTTTACTGCCTGTATATATTTTTCCGGAGCAAACACCACGACAATCTCATATAAAGGACTCAATACGCAGAAACTTGATGTAAGTTGGAATTGCAAAGGGAAATTTTGAAATGAGGCTCAATTTCAGGAGTCGATTACTTTGCGTGTCCTTGCTATGCTATCCATTTCTAGAATCCTTTGCTGGCCCTCATTCCAGAAGTCTAGTCAGGGGGGTTCATACGTGCGTATAGAAGCGGTTGAGACTGGTAATCGAGAAATACAAACATGGCAACATATCATCGTGCTATCTGCATAGCAAAGCTAGTCTCAAGTTGGAGGTGACTCAGAAGTTTGTTGTGAGAGGCCAGATCTCGATAACTTGAAAGTTAAGGGTTCAGTATTGAACTATAAGAAGTTCACAATGAGCAACAACAAGAGTCTTAGAATCTTCCAGAGTTGACAAGGAAACAAAGGGAAAAATATAGAACTTTCTCGAAGCGAGGACACGTGATTAGCATAAGTCCTAACATGGTTCTAACCCTCACAGATGTATTCTGTGTATTTGTAACTTGTTGCTACGTAGCCACAGGAAGAAGGCAATTTTATGCGTTGGTTTCGTTACTTGAGACCAAGTATCAATATTTCAGATTGCGTGCTGTCTAAGGTGAGAATTGATTTACAGATGTGTACAGTCGTTCGAGCAACAACAGCCTCATATCTGCCCCAGAGGCTTTAAGCATCTTTATACGAAACCAATTCCCAGCTGCTTGCTATAACAAACTTGCTATCACAGCTACCAAGGTCGAGGATTTCAGGTAAGAAATACGCAGCAGGCTCTATTGGTAGAAAACATCGTGGAAGCGCTATTCTCATCTGAAAATTTCTACGAAAGTGTTTCCCACTTGCCCGTTTAACAGACATAACTCATCTACTAAGTTCTACTTAAGTATGCGCCCCTGGCCCACTGAAGCAGATATTCCGTAGTTCCAAGTAGTCCAGCATGGACATGGGGAAACAGTGCAGAAATTCGTAATTCAGACTATTATATGGCGGCAGGATTCTATCGTATTTATCTTTGTTCTGAGATCGTATCCATTTGGACTCGTAGAAATGTTAAGAGCGTGTAAGTTAGCCTTAAAAGGATAGAATATACAGACATAGCCAGCAAGCATTGGTCAGCTAGCACGACACAGACATGTCAATAGTCTAGTCTGAGGCAAACTGAACTAGCAGTCTGGCTGATATTTCAAACCGTACTATCAGTCTCAAACTATTTAGACTATCAAATCTACAGTAAAGCAGAGATGGGACTGAGTGTAGAGTATCTGATTTGTGCGTGGTGCAAGGAGACCAAGTCACGTGCATGGGTGTCGAGCGTGTATGTTTAATTAAATATCCACACCATACCCACATCTGGGGACCGCAGAATATACGTAGCTTCATTTTCTTGGATCATTTTCCTTCCTTGAGAATCCCTTATAGTCTAATCTACACCTTATTCCATCTCTCGGAATTGAGGTTCACAATTCGGGGAAGCACGGACCTGTTTGACTACACCTTGTCTAGCTGGCTTGTACTCTGTTACGTCTTCACTGCCAACCTCTTGAAGCGTCCAAGACTTGATACATTCAAGCGCTTGCACTGTCTCTGGTAACAACTGTACCCTGCCCTTTTCCAGTGTGATACAATAGAGTTGATACTGGTCTAATGACGCCTTAAAATTCCTCATTTTTTCCAGGTGGCACGGGCCATCCAGACTATGAGTCCGAACTTGTTGAGACTATCAGTCTGGGATTCTACAAACTGGACTGATAGTTCGGGTGGACTATCAGTCTAGACTGTTTAGACCAGACTAGTGACATACCGCGTTAGATCGTTTCGAGTAAGTTTGCAAGTGTGAGTTGAATTTGTGTCTTGGGACTCACCTTCTGCGCTGTACGTTAGTAATGCTTGTAGACCTCAGTTAGCTTCGTTCTATATAAATAAATGGTCTGTGTGAAGGTCTCTATATCGTGTCGTGCTACTAAATGCCAAATCGAAGCGGTCAGAATATACACGTGATATCAGAGCTGCAGGAATATGTCAAATACCAGATGGAAATACAACTTATATTTACAGCTCAGCTTGACACAACATCGACGCTCCAGGTCGAGATGGAATGAAGTCAAAATACGCACGTGATGCTATATTAGCAAAGTTGGCAATCCTCTACTGTAGGAACACGTCACAAATCACAATGTATCTCCACTAGACTGTACTAGTGAAGGCGTCTAGAACACTGGGAATTTACCGAAACCTCCTGTTTGCAAGTTATAAACCTTCTTCGAACTTAAAACACTGTATAAAAAATGCGGTTGTTGTTACCAAAGATTGAAGCACGAATAGATGAGTTGTGGGTTGGGACCCTAGGGAGGCAGAATCAAGAGATGGTGACATCGGGACTCGAGGGAAAGATAGTAACAATTGTGTTCCCACTAGAAATGCAGGTCGCCTTTTGCCATGTGCCAGGCCGTGTTGCACTGTTGGTACTCTAGAGCCCCCTACGCCGTAGAGTGTACTAATAGCCATGCACGAGTCTGAGTGATCATGAAATCATGATTGCATCACCACAGCGGTCTCCCCGGAAACTGGTAAAGCTCCTCCAAAGTCTAGAGAAGCCAAACATTCAAGCAGACGTTTAAGTGATTGAGATGTCGCGACAACACTTTCGGAATTGACGGAGTGAGATGCACTTGGAAGAGATCAGGCATACCGGTAGAGTGGTTGTTGAGATTGCCTGCTTGTGGCAGCCTGGCAGCCATGCATGTGCACTTGATCGAAACACGCTTTGCCGGGCAGAGAGGCTGGAGTCTCCCTGATCTAGTGTCTACGTTTAGCTGGTACATACTTATTGCACTTGAACTTGCACTTACACTTCAGCTGGTCTGTCTCTGGGAGAAAGATTGTGAGAGAGGTAGGCATGGCAGCGGCAAAGGCATTGAGCTTGGAAGCTTGGAATACTGCGGTTCTCTGCGATGCAACCTCGAGAAGATGCAGGCCAAGTTGAGTGAAGGATGAGGCTATCTTGGAATGTAACAATACCATTTATAAGTCGAACTAGTGCAAAATCCGTACAGCTGTATCACTGGGCATTTAACGTCCAGGAAAGAATTCTTCATATATTTGATAAGATACAAGTTTTCAAACGAACCATATATCACAAAACCTGTCATGTCCCATCCCTCTCGCTTGCTACCAGTGTGTTGGCATTTGAGGTGTTCCCTTGACTCAACTTCTCATGCGATTGCTGATCTCCTGCTGTGTTCTGAGCTTATATCAATTTTCCGCCTCGTGGACGCGTTTGCTGTACCATTCAAGCGAGCCCCTGACCAGGCCACTCATACCTCAATTCCATCCTCATCATTCACCCAACCTCTTCTCTCATCTCAACAACAAAGCCATCAGCCAAGCTTGCCTGACTGTACCAAAGCTTGACATCGACAACATAAAAACTTCCTTGATCGTAACAGAGTTTGGGACTTGCCGCGCTAGTATTCAAGAACGACCAGACGACTTTGAGACGAGGCGAGATAAGATTAGCGCCTGTACCCCGACCACCGACCACCACCAACGCTCAAAAGGTTCGCTGACCCCCCTCGAACCTTCTTTTGCGATTGTTCTTCGTCTATCCCCAATTTCCTTCTTTCGACGACGACGAGGATCTTTCGGTACTACGGCAGCAGTCGGAGCTTTATTGTCTCTGAGTCTCAGTTGACAATTGCGGCCTTTCTACGATATACGGAAGCTATTTGAAGCTCAAGATAGCCGTCAAGCTTTAGGAGCAGATCGTATTACCGCTGAAAGAACAATCATTTGATCCTGCGGACTGCACAACAGACCAATCGCTCCTTCCGTGTGTTGACATCAATCGAGCAATTTATCAGCTCGCTACAACCTACCTCCTGAACATTCCACCTCGATACTTCTACAACAACCGAACTCACTCGATTGAAAATGAGTACTTCACCAACAACCAATGGCCTGACCATCGACCACCCCTCCACACCTCCTCATGCCCTCAATCCGTCGAAAGTCCCCACCGTTAACGACCAAGAATCCACTCACACACTCACACCCCCCAATTCCATATCCCACACCAACAACAACGAGAAGGCCTCCACCCCCTTCTACGCTGTACCCGCCACGCAATCCGAATCCAAGCAGGAGATCAACATCTACGAGCATGACGTGGAAGCCGGCAACCTCTCCCTCGCCAATACTAAGACCAAGAACACCATCCGCGATATCAGAAGCCACAATGACAATGCTGTCTGGCCAGGTCAGATAGCCTTGAAGCGCAAGAAGAAGCTAATGCGCAAGGAGCGGGGCAAACAGGCGCTGTGCGGGTGGATGGCGGGCATGCCGAAGAAGACGCAGGTTTGGATCAAGATCTTGATTGCGGCAGTTGTCATTGGTGCCGCGATTGGCATTGGAATTGGCGTGAGCAAGGCTGTGGGTGGTGGTGTTTGGAAGAACAAGAACTCCTCCAATGCGCCGATAAATGTCGGGTCGTGAGGTTCAAGCCAGGGTGAGGTTTACCTACCTGCTGCAGTGTTGTTCTGATCAACGACTAACGGTTCTTACAGCACCTGACCCATTCATCTTCAACCCTTGGACGATATGCTGCGATACCAGTATCTGGCAACTATATACTCATCCATTCCAAATACAACACAACGACATCTCACGACTTGCTTCCGCACACTTCTTTGTTCAGGGGTTCTATTTCAAGTATACACCTTTTCCTTGGTACACAAAATCCGCACCGATAAGATGCCCGGCTTGTGATACACAGCTGGCAACCAGACGTCTGCCTGGCATACAGAACAACATCCTCTAGTGCCGACCAAAACGGTAGCTCAGCACACTCCAACGACTTCACGAGATACCAGGTCTTTGGTGGCGGTTTTCTATGCTTGGGAGCGAGCGTTGGCGTTCTTCATTGTTGGGTCTACTTGAGGGAAAAGACATCGTGGGTACAGCACATCGTGGGGAGGTGTGCATGAAGCTTGGTTTAGACACGTAGAGGATGAAACACCTCATTGTAATCAAGAGACTTTCCCCACCATTTATATATAAGTTTGACTTCCAAGCGTAACATGCTATGTGTTCTGTCCCGAAATCCAGTTCGAAAACAGTCCTATGAAGCTCATCGCATACCACAAAATACCTGTCGGAGTGCGCTGATTGCAACAGAAAATGAAAGAGTATACTAAGAAAGGAGGCCGATGCAAATGCGCTTCCGTTAAGACGCCTGTTTGGGACAAGAATAAATCAACACAAATTCAAACCTCTTTGAATCCTTCGATCACGTCGTCTTTAAAAACACACAACACTGCGATTTGCAACTCTTTTCTGTAAACTCTACAATATGTCACCTTCTACTCGCTGCAATGAAAGGAAAACTCCTCCAATGGATGAAGTTAAACCTAAACTCCCAGATACTGAACAACGATTTCGATTATTTACGTTATGGGACGAATACAAAGATAACAAATCGAAACGTGATTACGTCAATTGTTCCTATACCTGAAGCAACTGGGCGTTACCGACTACGCAAACGCGATTTTCTAGGCTCAATAGCCCATAAACAGACGTATAAGACACAGAAGAGCGGCCCATAGTCTAGGCTCAAAAGAGTTCTGTACCGTCGTGCAACCCAGTCCGCGATCAGCTCTATGGAGCCCAACTTAATTACGCGGAAAACTGGCAGAACATACAAGCAAGGAATGGAGATACAAATGGCCTTTTTTCAAAAAGAACATCTCTCAGAAAACTGTGCAAAGAGGCAGGCGCATGGAGAGCAACGCCAAGGCAAACCGGTGGAAGGACTCTTAGATAGTATTATGTTTACAGACGAAGCACATATCGATCCTTGGTCGCAAGCAGTTGCCAATATTTTTCATGAACAGGACGGCAATATGATACCTGTAAAATACAAGAGAAACTTCCTCGCGAAGGTTCCAAATTCCACATCGCTGCTTAAGCTAGTTGGTACGGTAAAGCTGATAAATTAGAGTTCTACAACGATGAATAAGATCAGATACAGCAGCCTCCTTTGCCTCCCAATCCTCGCCGGCGGCCTACTACAGAACAAGAAGAAGAATACCAGCAAATGCTTAACGAACGGCAGCCTTTGAAGTCTCATCGGGTAGAAGTAAAGGTTGCAGGCAATGCCATGACACAAGAGTATTATATGGATCGATTACTACCAACATACTCTTCTGCAATGCAAAAATGAACTAATTTTACCAGGTCCATGGCTTCTGCAAGAGGATGGAGACCACTCACAGGGTATGCGCAAAAATGGCCGAGCTGCAGAGCATAAAATAGCAGCTGGTGTGAAGAACCTCTCAAACTCAGCACAGAGTCCATACCTAAACCCAATAGAGGATATTTGGAACATCATCAAGCAAAGGGTTAGAAGGAGAGTTCTCTACTCAGACGAGGAGGTGAAGGCTGCTTTGCAAGAGAAGTGGGACAAGATTACTCTTGGAGAAATTAGAGCAAGGATATCAGAACTACCAAATAAATATCACGAACATGTTGGTTGTAACAAAGGGATGCTATCAAACGAGTAGCTTGTGGTGAAAATATACAATAATATTCTGTTTGTTTACTTTATCCTCAGTTTTTGAAGGCTTGTCACGTGTGCGCAATCTAACCAGTCACACCCTGGTGAGGGCACCAGTGGGTTCACAAGCGAACGGGCCAATATTCCTTGATTACATGAAATCATGAACACGTTGATTATCATCAACTACAAATGACTTATACATGGAATGAATCTGACATGCTTTTAGCTTTCCAAATCGTTCAACAAAACTCTAAGTCTGTTATTCGCAAAATTGCACGCATCTATAAAGTGCCTCGTACGATCTTATCTAGAAGAGTAGACGGAATACTTCCAAGACGCGATACTGTTAACAAAGCTCAAAAGCTTTCAAGACTAGAAGAAGTTGTTGTCGTACGACATATTCTTGACTTTAATTCACGAGCATTCCCTTTCTCAATGTAGTGCTGTTCAAGATATAGCGAATCTATTACTCGCTGAACGCGACAGCGGACGCGTCGGAAAGAACTGGACTTCGAACTTCGTACGACGATAACCACAACTCCTTACGCGTTTTAGTAGCAAAATCGATTATAGGCGGGCTCAATACGAAGATCCCAACGCGTATAGCGCCTTGTTCCGGCTCGTACGAAACATGATTGACAGATATGGGATCAACGAGGAGGATATACATATCCTTGACGAAACGGGCTTTATGATGTGCCAAAATATCATCCGAGATGGCTGTAACGGATGCCGGACGAAAGAGCCGACCTTGTACGACACAACAGGGCAATATGAAATGGATTACAGTAATTCAAGGCGCTGGATCGTACGGATAAGCGCCCCCACCGTTTAATATTGTTGCAGGGAAATACCACCTTTCGTCTTGGAACGAAAACGCTTCTTTACCGCTAGGTTCGGTGACTGCTGCTACGTCAAATGGCTGGACCAAAAATGAGCGAGGGCTTAACTGGATCAGGCATTTCGATCAACACACAAAGAATCGTACGACGGGTACATATCAGCTTTTGATTCTTAACGGACACCAAAGCCTTCATTCGGCTGCCCTGGTATATTGCAAAAACCGAAACATTGTTGTCCTTTGTGTGCCAGCAGATTCTACTCATAATCTTCAGCCGCTTGGCGTTATTTGCTTTCGAGCATTAAAGCGTTCGTACGGAACTGAGATCGAAAAGTTAATGCGCGCGTATATTACCCACATCTCGAAAGAAATTTCTTCCCTGGCTTCCATACAGCGTTTCGTACATCAATGATTGAATCAAACATTCGAGCAGGATTCCACGCTACAGGGCTTGTTCCTTACGAGTCTGGCTATTTGATCTCAAAGCTTGACGTTCGACTTTATATTCCAACGCCAACGCCAGCACCAACCCTACCTATGATCTGGGAACATAAAACTCCGCGCAATATACTTGAGACACAGTCTCAATCAACATACCTTAAGGGTCGGATCGTACGAGATCAAAATATTTCACCAAATTTGCTTTTACAAAGCATTGTTCAAACATTTAATGGTTTTGTATAATGCCAAGGAAAATTGGCCCATTCGCTTGGGAACTTCGTACTAATGAAAGAATGAGCCAATATCAGCTTGCTTGCTTGCTCTCTCCTCCAAATGGCGAGCAGAGAGCTCTCTCTCATACGTGCGGAATAGTCGCAGAAGTATTTGATCTGCTTGCGCCTCCTTATATCTCATATATGTCAGGGCTTGTAGTCAACTACACGTGGTTGAAGCTACAGAGGCTCTCTAAGTACAAGAAGATTCATAATGTTGTCTAATTTTACTGTCTTTGCTGATCTATATACCCAACGTGGAGATTCCAGAAGGTTCTGTCACTTGTGTACGTTGCTGGAGAACTCCAAGACTACTCTACCGGTGTAACCCTTGAAAATTAAGGCATGCAAGTGTTGCAAGCTTCATAATTTGATATGGGAGGCTCATGCTCTTCCTCATTACCAGAGTCCCCATCCCGAGCTGGATTATGAGCCTCTGCAATAGATCTCACAATCTCTAGCTCCTCTAGTATATCCTCTACGAGCTCATTTCCAGAATTGATCAACTCTGCTGCCGAAGGTACTTTCTCAACGGCTCCTTCTCGTCAGACTCCTCCCAATGGGCATTCCACAACTGCCAAGATGGCTCCTCTCATTGGATATCAGAGTAAAGTGGTCCCCTGGTCACATAGGGATTAAGGGAAATGAAGAAGCAGATGCCTTAGCTGGTATCGCAGCCCATCCACAGCGGCCGACCCTTGCACGAATCCTCTGTCTAAAGAACCCACAATCTGTGGTATTCGATCGTGTGAAAGAGAGATCAAACGCAGCGCAGCGCTAGCCTGGGGAAAGACAGAATCCTCAAGACTCTTGGCGCAGTACCGAAGATGGGAACTGACCTACGCGGTGAAATCCCTCCCTGAGCTTGACTTATCACGATACACACTGCACCGATTACTAGCAGTGCGAACAGGGCATGGTAACTTTAGTTGGTACCACACTAAGTACAACAATAATGAAGCGATCCTGGGGTGCAACTGCGGAATCCCAAAACACCTGATCATCTTGTATATTGGAAGAAGATCGTCAGTCATTTTTAGGTTTGTCTACTTAAGCGTTTGTCTACTTAAGCCCAAAAGACCTCCTAGGAATTCGACAAAGGGATGGTGTTATATAGAATGGCTTATGGAGAAGCCACAGAGGTTTTCAAAGTTCCTGCAACTCACTAACTTCTACGCAAAAGTTTACACTCGGTAGCAGCGGCTAATCAAATCTACCTTTAGCATTAAATTTCTTTTATTTCTTGTTTTTGGTGCCGTTGCTATTCTCTCTCCTTCTTTTTTCACACTCCATTTACTGAGTCTCTCTGAGACCCGCTCTTAGCTGGGCAAGTCACTAGGCTGAATCCTTTATCATCCAAATATACAGCTCATCTATATCAGCGTTTGCAAGCTGGGAATACTCTTTCTCTTGCCCCTTACTGTAGCCTTCCCGACCGGCGGGGAAGTCATTCTCATGTAATAATAGAAGACATACGAGCCCTCCTGCCCCCCAACTGACTTGCTTTCTGGTGTATCCTTGTATGTTAGTCACTAACTTAGCACGTCCTGATATACTTCAGGAGGTTAAACAGGACGAAAATATTAATCATCATCATTATCATCATCAATGGCTCCTTTTACTTGTAGTCGCCGCACTCCTTCTGCCAGTCTCTTCAACTTGTTCCAGGCCAGAATCTACTTTTATTAGCCAGTCAGAGAGGGTGAGGTTTTCGAGGGAATACAGAGCAAGGTCTTGTATTGAGAGTCAAAATATCTACGAAGAGGGCAGAGATGCAAAGCAAACTCTGAAGATATACACTGCGGCACACGCTAAGACGCCAAGTCACCTGATATCACATGGCTATTTCCTCATCACAGAGATCTAGTGGAAGAGGAGAACAGAATACTTGTGAAGGACAACAAGTCCAGACTCACAGCCACCATTCTTGGCCTGGCATGCCCTTATATTATATGAGAATGCTAACAAATTCCAGACTGGCCAATCCCGTATCGATGTCAAGAGGTATTCCCTTGTTACCCAAAATAGAAGAGTTTGCGAGCCAATTCCCATATGCAGAGTATTTCCATGTGTTCAATTTTCATCTATCGAGTTCAGACTGTGCTGCCTTACCGTATCCCGAACATGTCAATGGAATTTGGAGTTATTTAAGCAATAACAGAAAACCCAGACTGGTTCATAGCTGGCAGTATTAGGTACTCATTTGCAGTTGCATGTTCATGTTCGCGGCTCTTCAATCTCTTCAAGCATCCCAAGCTCTTGAGATCAGACCCCAGCTCTTAAAGTCATCAAAAGTTCGAGACACTGAACTCACGACTCCGTAGAAACGACGATGAATTCAGCAACAGGTCAAGCCCAGGCATCTGATTTTATGACCAAGGTTGAGCTTACAGTCATTTTAAGGTAACGTATTTAACTGCATTCGTGCTGAACCGAAATATTGAAGAGACTGCTGACATTATAAGAGGCCCTGACTTCCAGCATCGGTACTTCTACCTATGATACGGGTGGGACAGTATCTGTGCAGTGAACGTTGCATATAGGTGTTCTTCACTGATGTGGAGGAGATTGATGGCTAAGCGAGGCTTTTCAGTTTCTCCCATTCTTGTTTCAACCTCATTCCTCGTTTCCACCTGCACCCAACTCAAGGCTTGCTGGCCTTCTCAATACTTGCTGGTGTTCTCAATACTTGCTGGTGTTCTCAATACTTGCTGGTGTTCTCCTGTCAAACGTATCTGCGTTGCATGTACTGAATCAAATAGGCTAGTTGACCATTAGTTGTTGGGCTAGCACCGTCTACCACCGGCTCAGCGAAACTATGGACTCCAACTCCTCCTCGAGAGCTCTAGTACAGCCAATCACCCCTCTCGGAAAGCAACTTTCATCACTCTGGTAAACTGAAGATGATTGGATTCCTGGAGCAAAGTGGATCCACTCGAGGCTCTCTGAATCCCCCGCTATTGTCAGAATACCTCTTGGCATTTCCCCTATGCGCAGGTTTTAGCTGAAATCAATCTCTATAGGCAAGTTGGAACGTGAAGACCACAAACATCGGAATCTCTTAGTCAAACATACGATAACCGCATAGATGTGCAATTAAAGGTCTAGTTCTGACAGTAGGCACTTTCCTATAGCCTCTACTCCTCCCGCTAATCAATTCACCTTTCACTATTCCCTTTACTCTCCTTCATCCCGCACTTCGAACAAAGCCACCCCACCAACTACTTCCTCAATTACACACAACACTTCCACGAAATACATCAATACAAGGCCTAATAATCATGGCACCACACGCAAATGGCCCAGTTCAATCCTCTTTTACTACCAATGGCAGCACCCTCAAGCCAACAGCACCAACCTTTCAGCCCATCGCAGACCTCTCAACCTCAAAATACCACTCTACCTCAACCGCCGAAGCCATTGAATCCGAACATAAGTACGCTGCTCACAACTACCACCCTCTTCCCATTGTCTTCGCCCGCGCCCAAGGTTCCAGCGTCTGGGATCCCGAGGGAAAGCACTACATCGATTGTCTATCCGCCTACAGTGCCGTCAACCAGGGCCATTGCCACCCAGAGCTCGTCAAGGCTTTGTGCGAACAGGCTCAACGACTCACGCTCTCCTCGAGAGCATTCCACAACGATGTATTTCCGAAGTGGGCGGAGAAGGTCAAGCAGGTCTTTGGATATGATATGGTCTTGCCTATGAACACTGGTGCGGAAGCTGTTGAGACGGCGATCAAGATTGCACGAAAGTGGGCGTATAAGGTCAAGAAGGTTCCTCAGGGAAAAGCACTGATCTTTGCTGCTGCTGAGAACTTTCACGGACGCACAGTAAGCTGCCAGTTCTCACTCGTTGCTACAAACGCTGATATGGTGAGCAGATGACTGCAATCTCTATGTCCGTCGACCCAGAATCTCGCGACAACTACGGCCCATACGTCCCAGGTGTCGGCGCTACATGCCCATCCACCGGCAAGTCCATAAACTTCAATAGCATCTCCGATCTCGAAGCCGCACTCGAAGCACACGGAAAGGAGACCGCCGCTTTCATCGTTGAACCCATCCAAGGCGAAGCTGGTGTCGTGGTCCCTGATGACGATTACCTCTCCAGAGTCCACGAGCTATGCAAGAAACACAACGTTCTTCTCATTTGTGACGAGATTCAGACCGGTATCGGACGCACAGGCCGCATGCTCTGCTCGGAATGGTCTGGCATTAAGCCTGACATGGTTACACTGGGCAAGGCTATCTCTGGTGGAATGTATCCTGTCTCCTGCGTCTTGGCCTCCAAGGAAATAATGCTCACCATCGAACCTGGAACTCACGGCTCTACATACGGCGGAAACCCGCTCGGCTGCGCTGTCTCAATTCGTGCATTGGAGATCATGGAGGAGGAGAAATTGACGGAGCGTGCTCATGAGCTTGGCAATATCCTGCGCCAAGGACTGAACGATCTCAAGTCTCCTATGATCAAGCTTGTTCGTGGAAAGGGACTCTTGAATGCGATTGTCATTGATGAGACCAAGACGGGCGGCCACTCTGCTTGGGATCTGTGTATGTTGTTGAAGAGCAAGGGATTGTTGGCCAAGCCTACGCATGAGAACATCATTAGACTTGCACCACCTCTTGTTATCAGCGAGGAGGAGATCAGACAGGCGTTGGCGATCATCAAGCAGGCTATCATTGAGCTGCCTGATTTGAAAGGTAAGGAGGATGATAAGGTGATTCCGGCCAGCGAGAAGGGTGTGCACATTGGATCGGATGCCTAAAATCTTTACTGGATACGATTGGGAAGTTCTTGATTAGGCGGTGGTCTCAGGGGAGGCGTTTTGATGCATGGGGATACTAAAATGGGCTTACCACAGGATGGGGCTGGGTAGAAGTAGACAGGGCTTTAGTCAGAAGCCAACCAGGACTCTGAGACGTGACACCAAATAAAGGACTTTCATCCTCAACATTTCACGTCCCCCCGCTCACAATTGACCAAACGGGGCTGTAGATCGTACTAGGCAGATATGTGCGATCACCGACGCTTGCCTAGCATCAATACACGAAACCACTTCAATATCTCGAGACGGGGCAAGGGCCATTTCTTAGATCTCTAGCAAAGTTCAATAAACGACTCGCCGTGAATCACTATATCTCATACTCTACTTGGCTCGACGCCCAATTCTTTGAAATATACTGCCGAGCAGATTCCCACTTTGTAGTATGTACCACTCCTTATTCTTCCAACCACAGTCCACAACTATCGGATAGTTGAATTTCTCACAATATTAGAAAGGGTATGCGATGCGATTGGGAATAGGCAGACTACGTTTGCCTAAGTGCATTTCACTCCAGACGATCTTGTACTACATACCCAGGTCGAAATAAGATCTTGTCTAACGTGATTGTGGAGATTATTCACTATATATTATATACAGGCGAATACTACTGCTTATACACAATGCTCCACTTGAACCTCAAATCACCTGCTCTATCTAAACACGACGGCCATATCACGTTCCCTCTCGCTCAGCGGCTACGCATATCTAGCCTGTCTTGGGTCTCACTCGCCGTCTGGTGCAACCATCCTGACTCCTGACATGCCAAGCACGAGATTTGCTCGAATCGGAAGACTGGAGTGTGCATGCAGGATTGGCACCCCTTGTGACTACATGTGGTAAACATATGAGAGGGAGTTATCGCCGAAATATTCTCAAGTGAGTCAATGCTTTTTTGATAGGATTTGTATGAAGGGAAGTTATTATGAGGGAGAAGGGGAGGAAGTCGGCGAAGGGAAGTTATTATGAGGGAGAAGGGGAGGAAGAAAAGGAGGAAGTCGGTGAGACAGTACCTGTCAAGTGTCACCGCCGCATGGGTCTGGTGATGCAATGTTGCCATGAGGCGAATAGAAGGTTAACCGTTTTAAGCCTGGGCTTAACTTAGGGCTTGAGGCTTGGTTATGTAATTGAGAGCGAACAAGACTTGTACGTTAAGATGATAGTATTCTAGGAGAAATAGCAGATAGATACTACTATATATTGATTGAGCTTAGAGTGAGTATACACAACAAGCTAGCTGTTAGCTCTGAAAGTGGATCACAGATTGGGTGGTGTTGAATCGTTATCTCGGCTCGGACCCCTGTGCTATCAGCTTTCTAGCAACGACCACGGATTAGTCGATCGATGACTCTCTCGTGATTGATATTGCACCTTCAACCTCACCCGGCAACCCCAAACTCCTCTCTCGACCTTCAGCAACCTATTCCGAAACACAAATCACCCTCCGCACGTTATTCATAACATTCACCACCGAACACCGCCAGCATCATCAATCGTACAACACCACAAAGCTCTCGAGTCATTCAGTTGAGCTCGACCACCGCATTCGGAGACCAAACCTTCGCTCTCCCAACACCAATACTGCAGACTTGTACAGCAAAATCACGAGATTTGTTCCGCATCACGTCTTCAACACGACGCTGGTCAGCACATCACGCATATCCATTCGTTTATCAATCATCCAGCGTCCGCTCTGCTCTGCTCTAGGCTATTCAACAAAGACGCCATCTGCAACGGCAACCACAAACTACTCACCCCATCCCATCAACACCTCGCTAAATCAGGAAAAGCTGAGTGTACACGCAGAATAACCTCACTGCGAGCTTGTATTCTCATCTTGCGTAGTAGCTCGCGAATCAAAGAGCTTGGCAGGTTCGGCCGCCACCGTTAACGAAGGAGGAGAATAGAGAGAGCGATCGTAAATATGGCGACGCATGCGGGGGTGCCCTCTTCGTCGGCAAGACGCTCGAGGACGGGTGACAAGACGATCGGCAAGTTCTTGATCGGAGAGCAGATTGGCAAGGGGAGCTTTGCCACTGTGTATGGCGGTAAACACAAGGTACGTTGGGAACCTTGCATCCATACCACACTTCTGCTCTACTTGAGACTTTTGTCATACGCGAAGTCATTTATATTGAACAGAATGCTAATTATGCCAGAAAACTGGCGCTCTTGTAGCAATAAAATCAGTCAATCTGTCGAAACTCAGCAAGAAGCTTAAAGAAAACCTCTTCTGCGAGATCGAGATACTCAAAGGCCTGCAACACCCACATATCGTCGCGCTGATTGACTGCCATGAATCTGTCACGCATATACATTTGGTCATGGAATACTGCGAGCTCGGCGACCTGTCGTATTTCATCAAGAAGAGATATAGCCTTAGCGACAATGATGCGCTGAAGGATATGGCCAGGAAATATCCCATGCCACGGGGTGGCGGGCTGAACGAAGTTATCACTCGGCATTTCCTCAAACAGCTGGCTAGCGCAATGGAGTTCCTACGAGAGCGGGATTTCATACATCGAGATGTCAAGCCACAGAATCTGCTAATTTTACCCTCGCCGAGATACCTAGAACACCATCCAGATAGACCTCTGATCATGAGTGCAAGTCAAGAGTCCGTTATACCCCGAGTTGGACTTCTGTCCCTACCAATGCTGAAGATTGCGGATTTCGGATTTGCTCGTTCGTTACCCAAAACATCGATGGCCGAGACATTATGTGGCTCTCCGCTCTACATGGCGCCAGAGATACTCCGGTACGAGAAGTATGGTCCGAATGTAGATTTGTGGTCTGTGGGCACTGTACTATTCGAGATGGCTTGCGGTAAACCACCTTTCAAAGCTGGGAACCATGTTGAACTACTACGCAAGATTGAGCAAAGCGGGGATCAGATCGAGTTTGAGCAGGATGTGGAGGCAAGTAGAGGCCTCAAAAAATTGATTAGGGGATTGTTGAAGAGGGTACCTGCGGAACGAATGCTTTTTGAGGACTTCTTCAAAAACTCGGTCGTTGTGGAGCCTATACCTAACTTGGTCGGCGACGATATACCTGCTGTATCTAAACCGCGATCACAGCCAGTGCCTGGGACGTCTTCCGCAGCAATGAACAAACAGCGCTCGGAGAGCTTGATAGAAGCCATGATGGAAAGAGAACCTCGGCCTTCACCAAAGCAGACATACGCGTCATCACCCAGAGATAGACCGATGCCACCATCACCCAGACAACCTAAGGCAGAGCTGGCAAAACCACAGGCTGGAACATCACCTCGCCAAACACAAATACAACAGAGTGTTCGTGCGACACAAAGGCCACATGCCATACATGCAGCGACTGCTCCTAACGCAGAAGTCATACAAACTCGCAGGTCATCGTTTCGGCAAGAAGATGTCAAGAGGGAGCGTACCAGATTTACAATGTCCAGAGAGTCATCGACAGATGACGTGCTCAAACGCAAAGGATCCATGACACAGTCTGAGGCAGAACAAGCTGTTCGTGACGCTCGAGATTATGTCTTGGTTGAAAAGCGAGCGGTTGAAGTGAATGCTTTTGCAGATCAACTGGCAACAATGGGAACGAACCCTAACAAGACAAAAGCTGGTCAAACCTCTTCTCGTACACAGATTACTCGCCGATCCACGACACAGGGAAACCCTGCTTCTGCGACAGGTGCTGTGCCTGCTTCACCATCACGAATTGTGGAGATTTCTCAGGGCAGGACAAGACAAGGATCAGCTCCTCAACGCCCGAATTCGACAAGCCCGAAATCATTCGGCATCAGCCCGTCCACGACTTCGACGATAGCTAATGCACTAAACCACGCCAGCTTGCGATTTTTCGGTGTCGGATGGTCACCTCATTTGATTGGCAAAGGCAACTCCCCTGACAACCTGTACAGCGCATTTCCAGCATACCCCACATCTCAAGGCGTTGCTGGTCTGATCGCTGATTCGAAGCCTGACGGACCTCTGGATGAAGATCAGAAAGTTGTCAATGTCATCGAAGAGTCTGCAACTCGAAGTGATGTAGTATATGGCTTTGCTGAAGTTAAGTACAAGCAATTGATACCTCTAGCTCCATCGATGGACCACGGTCTCGGAGGACCTGAGCCAGAACGATCTGGAGAATCGATTGATGATGATGGACTTACTATAGAAGCCATTGTTGCATTATCAGAAGAAGCACTTGTGCTCTATGTCAAGGCTTTGACACTCCTTGCTAAGTCGATAAATTATGCAGGATCGTGGTGGGCACAGAAAAACAGGGGGGAAGTGCTCCGAACAGGAAATGTGCCTAGAAGTGACTCTTTATCGGCTGTTGCAGCAGGAAACAGAATCAACAGTGCGGTACAATGGGTGCGAAACCGTTTCAACGAAGTGCTTGAAAAGGCTGAATTTGTGCGACTGAAGTTGATCGAAGCTCAGAAGCGATTACCGGCGGATCATCCTGGACATCCAAACAACCATACGAGCACATCTCGCATTGCGGGAGCTTCTTCGACTGGAGCTGTTTTGAGTTCAGGTATCACTGCCGAGAAGCTCATGTATGACCGAGCCATCGAGATGAGTCGGTCAGCAGCCATCAATGAGATCTCCAACGACGATTTGCAAGGATGCGAGATCTCATACATCACCGCTATCAGGATGCTAGAGGCTGTACTGGAGAATGATGACGAGTCACCAATGCAGCGGGCACGAGTTTCAAGTCTCAGCTATGAGATGAAGGCTGATGATGAGAGTCCGGCCAATGGTATCCGGCTGGACGACAAAAAGGATGTGCTTAAGGGTATGTAGTCTTGATATGCGCTGCATAATGCATACTAACGTGTTAACAGTGGTCGATATGATCAAGACACGCCTCGCAACTCTCCGCAAAAAGATGGCTATGATCGCAAAACACAATGCCATGGCTCCATCGTCTCCTCGTCCGGCTAGCATAATATGTAGCGGCGGCACAACACCTACGCTCGCTAATACGCCTCCGCATTGAAGATCTGTTTCATCACTCCGTTTCATGAAGTCACGGCCACGACTACCTATTACCATCTCGGTAAAGTACTCATGTCTTGAAGAGTCTGGACAGGTCTTCCATCTCAGCCCAAACCGATACTAATCACCACAGCCATCGGCATTTTCGGCGCCCCACAACATACCGTAACAAATTCTGCAGCCTACTCGCCATTATATTCATGTCCGTTTACCAAATTCTGCGCCCTTGCGCTAGATCGTTTCTTTCCTTTCTCCCATCGATAGAGATTGCATGTGTTCAGCCAACAGGCCCAAATTGAATTGTCGGCGTTATTCCTTGCATTCAACTCCGCTCCTAGAAGTTTCGACGCTGGTATTTCCTTTCTTGTCATGTTTTTTTCAACATCAACATTTGGAGTTCGCCACTTTTTCACGACGTCTACGAAAGTCACTCGAGGAGTCGTAATGCAATACCCCTATAGCACTGGGCATACGGCAGAATAATTCTTTTCTTCTCTTCGCCCATCTTGGGATTCGTTCCTATGCACGCTGATTCGGGTTGGGTTTGTGGGTATAGAGGGATTGCGACTTGGGAGTCTACAGCTGGACGGGTCTGGGAGTTTGCGGTTTTCTATGAAAGGCAATAGGGAGGGGTGCGGAAAGATGTTAGAGAATAGGAGAGTGACAGGAGAGTGACAGGAGCAGAAAGCGGTATCTGGAGTGTATTTAGGGAACCTATTGCATAGTGAATGCATGGTGTGATGCCAAATCTCTTCTTCTTCTTCTAAATGATGGTTGGAGTTCAATCAATGCCGTTGACATTTCATAGTTGCATATCACGGCAACAATCAGGTGAGTTATGCATCGTTGCCCTCCGAGGAAGTCAAGTGAGCATCCCATTTTAAGATTACGTTCCAAGCCTTTCAAACCGTGAATGATTCCTGCCTCCATGGACGGGCCTGCATTACAGACAATCGTGCGTTGTGTATGGCTTTGGCCGCGTGGACCGCCATTGCACTCGAAATTCTTTTTCTCAATCGCAAACATTGTGATGGGCTGATTAGCAAGGTATTAGAATAACCCGGTCAGTAGGTCCAACGCTCCTGTATCGTATTAAGCTCTTGTAGGTGCAAGACGATTTTTTCTTTCTACATTAGTCATAAGCCTGCTCTCATTGCTCCAAGGATTCCGAGATCATGAAGCCACGAGTGCGGAAATTTTGCAATCAGCACGCTTACACAGCCGAGGCACCTGAGTTATCGATACGTGCGAGCTTTGGGGAACTCCTTTTGCTAATGGTGTTGACGGCGCATTACGGCGATGCCTGGGCAGTCATGATTACCAAAACTGCTATGTCACGTCTAAATCCGAGCGGTTACATTCTTTCTTGGCTCCATGGTTCTAACCAGCACCAGGCAGGTGAGTATGCGGGTTTCTCGATCAATTTTGGGATTTATGTAGCTTTCTTGGATGGATAGGGGAAAAGTGCCGCTGTCGAACGTAAAGGCGAAAGATGAGTGGTAGATCCATCCGTAGGTAGAGCGGATCCGCAAGCGCCGTGAGTTGCAATTATGCGGAACTAGCTCCAGAGAAGAGGAACCAGTGAGTGACTGCCTAGACCAACTAGCTCGGGAAGGGGTTATTCCCACCTGAATTGGAAAAGCTTTCCATATCTATATCTAAGCTGGACATTGCCAACAGCCTGCTATACGATGTTGTTGAACCTAAACATTGTCAATATTAAGAAACGCCAGTACAACTAAACTGTAATAACGTATCAATTACCCACCGAAGACAGTTATGACTAATTTGCAGTGAGTCCAGGGTGCAATGATAGGGTTGGTAGGAAGTGGTTAGTCGTTAGCGAGCTTGGAAGCTCTGATTATTACCTGATGAGCTGCGGGTTTTGTGACTGACTTACTAACTGTCTGACTTCTTTGCCAGTGTATTTGTTATCAGCACATTTGGTTCTTGTCCGTGCAATTTCCTGTCCTCAGCACTACGCTGCTAAGACAACTATGACTACTTGACAGTGAGTCATGGGTGTTCAACAAGTCAGTTAGCGATCAGGGTTTAGTGGGCTTGAAAGCTGTTACGTTTGTCTCTCGAGCTGTGAGTGAGCGACTGGCTGGCTGGTGCTCAGTAATAACCTATTAGTGATCAGTGTCGCTGACCTCACACTCACCTCGCTTGCTACGATATATTCCTGAGCGGGAGAGGGGAAGATATGTTCATCGTTGAGATACGACTGCATTTACACAATTGACAGGACGCTACTATTATGTGGTAACACACCGGTTCTGCCAAATGAGAATCCTAAGCTTCATTCACATCATCTACGCCACGTCCGCTCTTTGTCCACACTTTCATCATGGTAAAATTCTGGAGACAATGAAGCTCGCTGCCAAAAATAACGTCTTAAGCTCAGACAAAGACATTTACGGCGTTGTCGCTGAATGAGTGACAATGGATAGATGTATATCTGAACAGCACCATGGCTGTGTATTTTCGCTTTTTCTCTCTGATATGCTTCACTTACTGCTGTTCTGCCATTACAAACTGTACATTTCTTACATTGCCTCAAAAGTAAAGCCAACTTCAAACAATTAGACAAATCAGACAAATCAAACAACACGAATCCCCAAGTCAAGAAAGTAATAGTAGACACAATGGTTCGAGAAAAGAAAACTTCTGCGGGAAAAGAGCTAAATATTGAACATGTGACCTACAATGAAGCTCACTACGGCATTCGCGGTCTTCGCCTACGCACAGAAGCAGAGGAAGCACGCATAAAACAGGACTACGAAAGTGCCAAGAGTAAGTTTGAAGAAGAGATAGCGGAGAGTGAGAGAAGACGTGCGGAATTGTGGGCCAACCCTGTTCCTGCTCCCATAACACACAGATACCTGCCCTGAATGCCCTCAAAGGCTATGGTTTTGACGACCCTGCTTTAAATGTTCTTGAAAATTATGATACTAACGCTTGTAAAGAAGAATATGTAAGTCCATACAGGCAATACAAATCAGGCGTCAAACCTAGCCGGACCCTCTCTTCCGGCCCCCTCGTACCAGGAACGAAGAAGAAATTCGGACGCTTCGCGGAGAAGCTCAAGGATGTGCTTAACCTCTCTGGTAAGAATATTGCCGCGCCAAAGAGTCAGAAGGAAGAATTGCGCGAGGAACATAGCTTGGAGAAAATCAAGCGCCATCGCCAGGCTATTGAGGATGGAAGACTTGAGAAGGTCGTCCCGACTGGTGGGAATGTGCCAGAGAGACGGAAAGGGAAGGAAATTGAGAAAGAGGAAGTGAGAGTGAACAAGCGAGTCATTTGGGGGCCTGTGAGAGTGAAGCCGGGCTCGATGGCGGAGCATTACTATGATGAGGCGGAAGCACGCTCGAAACACAAAGGGCGTGAACTTGCTCCGAGACATGTGCCAGAAGCTGAGTCTAAGACTCGGAAGTGTACAGAGCACCCTGATGCCACGGCTGAAAGACCTGCTGCGAAGAAATTTGGAAAGAAGGTGATTATGAAGAATACTGGCCTTTCAGCGAATGATGTTTCACAATCTCCGTATCGTCGACTCATCCCATCGCCTATACCCTCGGGGCGTCCCCAGGGTTGGGAAGATGAGATATTACTTGGGGCTTTGAGAGATGCTGAAAAGTCTATACGGGTGCGTACGCCTGAGTCAGCAGATGATGTATATGTGAATCCTCGAGCAGGCTGGAAGAAAGCCGCAGAGCAGGCAAAGCATGGATCCTGCAAAACTCTCCGACCACCATCACCACTCTTCTCTCCCTCACGATCCCCAGGTTTATTCATCTCCAGTAGTTACTCTTGTCGCGCCATGTCATATTTCGACTCAGGTGCCTCGGTACTCGATGACACCCGCCGCTTACTCACGGAAGACCTCAGCACGGGCGCTGACGCCCTAGTCAATATCGCATCACACTTCCGCGAGCCCTTCCAGCATATCCCGTACCCAAACTTTCGCCGCTCTGGCCCACCAATGCCCAAGGACGACGGTGATGACGAATCAGTGGAAAGTTTCTGGTGCAGAGGTGAGCCAGAGGATAACAGTAGCATGGTGGTCCTTATCATGGGCCGTGATCTCAACGTGACCAAGAACAAGAGCATTGTCATCGAATGTCGGGGTTGCAAACTCCGTCCTACCATCTCTGGCGCTCTTTGCGGAGCTTGCCAACAACGGGCTGAAGGCCTACCATCTCCAGTAGATCTTGGGGTCATTCCAGTGGATCCCAGACCGCAAGAGCAGATTATCCGGGACTATGAGGATGACATCAATGACGACGACGATGATAAAAATGATGCTGGGTGGACATCGAGAGTCGATAGTCTGGAAGATATCGATGAGCGAGACACTGCTGTTCGTCATGATCCAGCGCCTCGGCCGGTGCTGGAATCGAAGATATATCAACCTATCCCGAGACTGGAAAGCGTGCACCGTGTCTTGTATACGAATGGTGATACGGTAGTGGAGTTAAAAGAGGCGGAGGAGAAGGCTACGCAGAGTGATATTGGGCGGGCGAGGCGATTTAGTCCTGAGTAAGCTCCCTCACTCCTCAATCAGCGTGAAATCATTTGAGTTATCCATTCAAACTTCTGTCAAGCGTTTCAATTGTCAGATGTCACCTGAGCGATCGCCGTTCTGAGATTTATGTAGGAACCAATTCGATGGCGCCCAAGAGAGCGAACTTCAAATCAGGACAAAGGAGCACTTTAATGGCAAGTTCAAAATTAATAACGAGAGGAATGAAGCCAAAACCGGAAACGTTTGTGATGCAAAAGCCAATGAGGGTATTCATCCCAAAGGGGAGGTAACTGTAAAGAAGTGAGGAGGAAATAAAAAAGGAAAGAAGGGAACTCTCCAAATATGTCAGTGCTCCGTGAAGCTTTTAAACAAACTCAAAATTCCAGTCACAAACTGACTTCTAGGATTCGTTTGATAACTAATTAGTCTCAACGTTGATTCTATTACAATTCTCCATTTTATTGGGTCCTGTTTCCTTGCGGGAAGCCATATCAGATCGTAACTTCCACCTCGAAGATGGGTTAGATGCCAGTTTGGTAGCTTCATTCGTTAGCAAGAGCTATGGCAGGTCCCCTCGCATGCCTTCTCAGAAGATTGTGCCTGCCTGGCTATGCTTCTGTTTTCTTCAAAGCTGTTGTGTTTCTCTTCTCACAATACACCATCAGGTATCACACATCACAAATCACACATCACACATTTCTTCATCATCGCTCACAGCTTTTCATCATTGCAGTACGCCCATCAAATTACACAATCACTGAACCAAGCCGTTTTCTTTCACCTTCTGCGTCAAAATGTTCTTCGTTACCTTCATCTTCTGCGGCCTCTTCCTTCTCGTCTCAACTGACAAGTCATACCCTATCATCAGTACTGGCACCGTCGTTATTAGGGAAATACCAGTCGACGATGGAGTTCCTGCTCCAGCGCCGGCTGATCATATCCCGTGCCCTCTGGTTGTTTCTTTGACTAGGGTAGGAGCGATGGACGGCTGTGCTAAGGCTACTTCTCCTGCTACGATCAGCCCGATGCCTCCTTTTGTTGTGGAGGATGCGGAAGACCTAGTTGCGAGACACTACGAGTTGCCGTATATCACCAAGCCATTTACCTTCCTGCCAGACACATTGACGCTTGCTCACCCAATCACTGAAGATGGCACCTGCGGACTTAACAATAAGAATGCTACGTGTATAGGAGGAAGTCAGCTCGGTCAATGCTGCGGATTGACTGGCCAGTGCCATTGGACCCACAAGGCCTGTAGGGATGAGTGCCAGAAAGATTACGGAGTATGCTGGGTCAACGATCCTGTTGAAGACCATTTCCCTACACTGTATAAGACATCAGAACTCGACAGCAGCACCATGCTCAGCGTCAAGCCAATCTCCAAAGATGGTTACTGTGGTCCCAAACATGGAGATACATCATGCATCAACAGCGGATTCGGACAATGCTGCAACTCTGGCGGTACCTGCACGAGCGATGCTCATTCATGCAGAACTCACTATGGCTGCGATCCTCACTCAGGGTACAGTCTTTGCCATGCCGCCATCATTGAAAAGGCGATCGCATATCCCACAACCGAAACCTTCATCGATACACATCCAACCCAGCCCAGCAGCACTCCGGCTATCGAGCTAGTATCCCAGGATGGCTACTGTGGTCGCACTGGCAGTAATCAGACCTGTCTCGGTAGTGACTTCGGTGACTGTTGTACATGTCACGGCGAGTGTACGAGTTCGGATGAGAAGATGTGCACATATCTCACGGGATGTCAAGAAGAATTCGGCGCTTGTCTTTCTGACTTGAAGGATTCTTCCTTGAACCCTCCTCCGATAAACTTCAAGCCCTTGATCTACTCTTTGTCAGTATCTATGGACCCAATACCAACAGTGAACCCCAGGCCAACAACTTCAGGTTCCCACTTGACAGCGCAGAATATCTGGTCCAAGGTAGTTCCATACTTGGGACCCCAGGGCTCCTGGAACATCTATACGGTGGTGCTTCTGATAGTATTGATCCAGCTTTTCTTCTCTTGAGCTACAAACGATCTTCGGAATGTGAGTTGCGTTATCGAAATTGTCAAGGCGGGTCTGAGAAGGAGCAAGGGAAGCTGGGGACGTTATAGTGGAAGAAGGAAAGCATAGTTATACTGTATGACTGATGGGACATGAGTACCAAGTATCTGAAAGTGAGCGCTGAATAGTGAAATACGAATCATGACACGGATCCCAACTTTTCAAGTCTTCAAATCTTCCGCGCCATCAATGATGTTCATTACGTACCTGTGGACGGAATTTTCTTTTTCGTTATATATCTTACCGCCAAGTTATCGTTATGTATCCTCACTACCTGTGGTTTCTCGTACAGTGACGCTGCAACGAAGTAAACGTACTACCTTGAGTCGTTGCTCCTCCATCATTATTGTCCCCATGATGGTGAAGGAATCGTTCCTTATCAACCTACCTCCCCAAGTTATGTATTCCCAGTGTCATAACCTTTTCTCAACCTCGTGAAGTGGATAAAAAGCGCCGTGTTAAGTGAGTTACACTTGATTGGCGCGGCTTACCAGCTCAATTCGGAATGGACAGTTTCGATTGAATCTCTATAAACGCTCCATACTTCTATATTATATACTAACAAGCTGTAAAGACCCACAAACTAACCCTTCAGGGCTCAGGCAGAATTTAAATCGAAGATCTGGTACCGACCTAGGTATATAAAAAAGTTAGCGCTGGAAAGACACTAGCTTGTGGCGGCCGACCCATACCGCAATAGTTGGTTGATCTCATCTGAACCATAAGAAGTTTAAAGAACTTCTTGTATCCTGGTCGCCTGCCTAGGGTACCTAAATACTCTGCTAAACCTATATACTGTCAAGATCAACTTGAGCAACATTACTACAAATAAACTGCATTAAGTTATCGCATGATTTGTCTACTGATGCCTTTATTATAATATCGAATCAGAACCTCTTGCGATTACAAGAAACCATAAAGAATGATTCTACCTTACCTATAAGTGTGGAGCGGAGAGCTTTCTCTTTCCCAGACCAAAAATCGTTGCACGACAGACAAAATTTTCCAGCTTAACACTCACGTCCATTCCTTTTGCTGAAGACACAAGCAATCATTCATCATTCTAGACCCTCGCGAATCCTCTGTACAAATCTTTGCCCACAGATTTGATAGTATACGCATCTACGAAGCTACAACGCTTCGGGACGCTTTTCCACACGCGAATTTCATATTTCCGGAAAACCCAGAGAACGAGCCTCTGATCCTCAGCACCACCTCTACGTTGAATATCCTGTTTCTGCGAATTCGACGCCTAACACAGCGCCTGACGGATCACTTGAAACACTTGAGCTTGCAACAACAGAGCCCTGTTCAAACTAGCTTCCCTCCGTACGTGTATGGCAGCTGTTTGACGATTCCCTTCTTCCGGATCGCTGCCCTTGGTCAATACATGGCAGACTCTCCTCGCTTGAAGGGCTTAATGAAGTTCGCCATTGGCTTCACAAGCCACTTTGGGATGATATTTCGTCAGTTGGTTGCGAGAACGTCGATTTCTGGGCCTCACGGCAAGGTTGTTCCTTAGTTTTAAGCGCTTTACTAAGCTGGGATGGGGAACCATTCGGGGCAGTCGTTCGTATGAGATGTTACCTCCCTGTTAGTGATAAGATTTGACAGTACGCCACTGGAGACATTGAAGAACTGTATACGAATCGAATTGAGTATTTTGACGGACCTATGGAAGAGTGATACGGCTGGATCAGGAACAAGTAGGATGGCCCTGAATTTGACGTCCGGACAAAGGTAGTGTTGTGGTATCGAGAAGAAAATCATCTACGGAACAAGAAGAAGAGGTATGCATACAAGCAGATACCGTTGTTCCTGGGACAGTTGAGAGCTGGTCCCCTCACACAATTAGTAGCCGAGTCCAAGAAGTGTGTCAACATCGGCGGGGTGCAGAATGTTAGAATTTGAGAATGAGAACTGTCGGAGTGTATGGACGAATGACTTCAGTGTGAAGGGGGTGACTGGATTGATTGAAGAAGAGTGATTCCTACTCTTCTGTCTGTTTACATACATGTAGGCTTGCCAGCATATTATTATCGAAACAGATGCTTGCGGACGCAGTCAGCTTCTTGGGGGTGAAGTCAGAGATTGCAGAGTACGATGCGAGAATCTCAGTGGTTGGTCGTCTGGAGAAAATGCTTGAAGACGCAGTCGGATTCCTCTGTGAGTACCGCGAAACGATACCTGTGGAGGGGCAATAGAAGACTCAAACTCAACGCTGCTGGAGGCACGAAGCTTCGCAACAACTCTTCAAATCTTAACTAGACCGTTTAAAATATGTTTGAAATAGTAACACACTGGATTCATTCTCGGACTTTCATCTATAGGAATGGATTTGCTTGAAACTTTGCTAAATTTGCTTGGGTGTTCTTCGATGTCAAATGGCAAGCCGGAGAAGCGACGATTTGTTGGATTGGTGTTGAGAGTCTGTTGGGCCAGCCACGTGGAATACAACGGTGAAGCAATGCTGAGGTTCCCTTTCTCCATTGTCTCAAGAGCACCCAGACAATCAGCAGCGCAGCAACGAGGTAGCCAGAGGCAATTACACTTATTTCCATTAGGGCAGGGCTAAGAAGTGCTTTATTTGTCTGCATATGTTCCCAGCCAACTCACCATGTCTTGGGAACTCCAATTTTTATTGCGTCGGTCGTGATAAGTGATTCGTAAGAAGCTGCGAGTATCCAAATGGAAAAGATAGATGTGTGACGTTTTAGGTGAGCGATCGAATAGGCACAGTAGTCTCGCCGTCATGCTCCAAGAAGCCCGGAGCATTTCCTCAGCGTTGTCTTGTTATCTCTATCATTTGATATCATGTATCATGATCAGCGCGTTGAAACCGGAGTGAACTTGGAAGAGTTGAGATATTTACGCAATTTCAAGGCAAAAATCAAGGCCTGGTTGATGACATGCAGTTACCAAACATCTCACTTCTCATTTCCGACAGCCTCAATATGCGCGATGTCATTGTTTGTGATTTGTCTACTGGAAATTTAGCTGTGGCGCAGTCGTGACTTCCTGGACGTCGCTTAGGAAGACTTAGGAAGGGGGTGGCGTCGTACTCTATCTTCGCTACCCAGTCTCGCCAGTGACTGGGGCAACAGGTTTGATCCTGGCATTTTCAGCCAGTCTCAACCTCAGAAGGGGAAACATCCGCATTTGCCATACGTCAGATGAAGGTATCATTGGTGATCGATTGCCATGATGCTGAGCATACTCTTTTTAGGTGTCGTCATTCCCGTTAGGTGTGTTACATGGGGTACAGCATCGTTACTTCAAGCCGTTTATGTAACGTTCTGGGATTCTGGTTGGTGTTCGGGCTGGGGATACTCAACTGATCTTCTCGATAGAAGTAACGTCGGGTGGGTATAGGAATGAAGAGGCAAGTATCAATCGGGTTGATACACGTAGAAGCGATTCCGTTACAGACTGGGTGAACTGTGAGGTAAACAAAGCTTTGATAACTTGAGCACGAAGCACCTAATTAAGGAACTGCAAAGACTACATACTAAGAGGGTTTCCTGTGCGAGCCTCGCGAGCTGTCTCGCGTGGTACCTGGATCGTGACAGGTTATTCTCTTCCAGAAATGAGATCTACAAGCCGCACAAGGCTCGAACGATGCATTGGTGCCAAGATGAAGCCACTATCTTCAATAGTATTGGTCAGGTTTCTGGAAGCAACAGCCTGCCCTGTATTGAACGGTAGTACTTGAGACGTCATGCGTTGCCTAGAGAATGGCCAGTATCATAAGTCTTAACAAATTTGACAGATATATATAGACCACTCTCTTTCTCTTCAAATTTCCTATATCTGCCATCGAAAAAAGCATTTAGACCTCCACCAGCCTCTCAATTAAATCCCCAGCTGAGTACTTCGTCAAAATGGGTTTCCTAGACACTTTCCGCCGCTCAAAATTCTACCCAACATTCCTCCGCATCCTCCGCTTCCTGCAATTCGCCTCCGCTATCTCCTCTCTTATTGTATTCTCCCTGCGTATCCGCAAGCTCCTCCATCTCTATCAAAACCTTAGCACCGCCACCGGCGCCGTAGAAGGCATCCTCGTTGCTGCAGTCGCCTACACCCTCATCACCACCGCTCTCACCTTCTGCTTAAAAGCCAACAATGCGCCGATATTTCTGCGTTGGGCACTGATCGTGCTCGATCTCGCATTTGTTGGCGCGTTTATTGCTGTTGCGGTCGAGACGAGACCGAATGGTGGTGTTGCGGGCTTAGCGTGCTATGGGGAGAGGGAGGAGGTAGCGAGGGAGAGCAATTATGTTAATGATCCGGATTGCCGGTTTCCACTAGGGACGTTTCTCACCGCTATTGTTAGCACGTGAGTCCTGCACTTTCTTGTTGTCTTTGCGGTAATACTGATGCGTAAGTAGGCTTCTTCATACTTTGACATTGATCTTCCATGAAGCGAAGAAGCATAGACACGAGCATACGGTTGTGAAGCACCAGAAGGAGATTGATCATGAGAATAGGAAGTTAGTGTTTAACTCAGAGCAGTGCGGTAACGATTGCTAACCTTGTTGTAGCTCGGAAATCACGGACTACACCCGCTCTTCGAATGTCTAATAATGGTACCATTGGTACCGCAGTTTCAAACAACATATAACCATATAATGATACGATGATGTCAATTTAGCAGGCATTCATTTAGCAATACAACCATCGTCCACAGATGATAGCGATGTGTTGAAGCTAAAATCTCAGAAATCTTGCGGATATAGAAAGTTTCTTTGACCAGTTCAATTGATTGCTGCGACTAAAGCTTAAACGATGAGGACGTGTCGAATCTTGTAATATAACCATCTTGACTCCGTTCCTTGGTGGCTTAGTGATAGTGATCATCTCATGCTCAGCGATGCATAGCCAAAAACGTTCGCCGCGCCACAAAGAAACTGGTCATAGTGATCACACCACCTAAGTACCACCTTCACCAGCATATTTCTCCATCCGAACAGCAACATACGCACGCAAATTTTTAATTACTTCCTCATCTCCATTCCCTTCACCATACCACTGGGTACCTGTGGTTAGCAGATACAAATGTTTAAAAAGCAAAGAAACACCGACGTGCAGATAAAGAAGCCCGCAAATTTTAGGTGCCCTCGAAGGTAATTTTGCCAGTGCGGATGCAAACATATATGTGGATATTGTAGCCCGGCGGCGCGATGTAGCGCCCACGAATAATCCTCTTCTGATTCACCAGAGAGAAATACAAAAGCAACACAAAAAGAGCGCTGACAGGAATCCACTTTAATCATGTCAAGGAGTGGCACAATATGGTTGTTCATCTTAAAGTTACAATCTAGCAACAAGACGCCTGGGTTGCATTGGAGATATGCAAAAGAGTCCGGATGGGCGAAGCTGGTGGCTGTGAGGCGGCTGTCTGAATCCAACCGAACTCGACACCAGAAGCCCTCCTTATGCAGTTGATCAATTAGCTCCTGGATACAGCTCTCCCCTACCCGTAGATCTCTTCTTGTTGCTGCAATCCGATTATAGATGTCTCGCTGGGTAGCGGGGGTTTCGGAATTGTTATTGAGATACGTTTTCACATCTCGAGGTGCAGTACCAGCAGGCGTAAGACATGAAATAATTGCAATATCTCTCTCTGCAAGCCGACGATACGCAGGGTGTACAGATGGATCTTCGCTTGGTGGATGACTGTGTAAAGCGCACTCCTTGTCTGGTCGATGGCTTAATACCCATGCCTATCCATCCAGTGACTGTTTGGCCAGTACTGAGAACTTGCAGCCAGTTCTTCGACCAGGAGTGTGGCGTAGTGGTTTGATATATGTACTCGGTGGTGGTTTATTTCGATCGCATGCGAAGATGACTCTGACTCGGCCGTTTGGGGTCTTTTAAGATCTCCCGGTGGTAAATGCATATCCTCGAGGCTTCGTCCAAGAATTGATTGCTGCTAATCAAGATTCGCGGGATTTTTATATGCCTTCAGGTGGAAGGGCATGGTAGGGGAATGTTCGCTAGCTCATTCTCGTCCAATAACGTCTTTACAGAGGACGCCGCGTCGAAAGCACCAATGGCGCGCAGCGCGCGGTTGGACACTGACTAAGATTGGGCACCTGGGTGGTGCTCATATATCAGTCGCCGTGTGTCGTGAATTCTAACACCCACTGGTGGCATATTCACAGGAAGTGAGAGATCACGTGCCTAGCTGGATTAATCTTGAACCCAATACATCACAATTCACATATATATACACGCTTGAAGCTGAAGGGCAAGGTAAGGAACAAGGATACCCCAGGGGTCGTACGAGAAGCCTGGGAGATAGAGCGGTCTAATCGCTTAGGGATAGAGGAGACGAAAAAGAAGAGGGTCCTTAGAGAGTGGGTGACTAGATAGGAAAAATTCTCACACGGACAATGGGACCAAATCAAACAGCGGCTAGGATCAGAGATATTAAAGCTGCACAAAGGACTCCAAAAGGCAGAAAACACGGTTCTTGTCCAGCTTCGTACAGGGAGGATAGGACTGGCCCGCTTCTTGCAAAAGGAAGACTGCCGTCGTACGAAATAGGGTTGTGTAAATGCGGACTGGTAACAGAGACCCCGCGTCACGTGTTGCTCTTCTCCCC
The DNA here is from genome assembly GCA_019669825.1 of Calycina marina. NCBI lineage: Eukaryota > Fungi > Ascomycota > Leotiomycetes > Helotiales > Pezizellaceae > Calycina > Calycina marina. The sequence goes on along the minus strand of MU253815.1, from coordinate 32,608 downwards.
AGACGAGGAACATAGAAGGGAGGGGCTAGGAAGGGGAGCTGGCCGCACTTTTGTGCAACTTCTAACTAACCCAGAACAAAGTCAGGCGACGGCAAAGTGGGTGATCCAAGCGGGACGGCTAAAACAATTTCAAGTGGCCTCCCATCTCTTGTACGATCAGGCTTCGTACGTACCCGGTGAGCACTATACAGGCTGCAAGGGGACAAGCTGAATATGGAGGAGACGGGTGGCCAAAGTTTTTCATCTAGGCTATACACTTGTACGGCATCTAGTTTTGTTTGGAGAGACACATAGGAGTTCTACGTAGCTTAGCTAGTTTAGTGTAAGAACAAATCAATCATCAATCACATATATATGTATGTATATAGTAGTCATAACATGTATCGTTGCTGAAGAATGGAAGACCAATCTTAAGGGGTTCCTTAAAAAAAGAGTGAATTTCATACGCCATGCAAATTCCTGAAAAGTTCCGATCCCCTTGCATTTTCGACCAACTTTCATTCCTTCAATCCTGACTTCCGCCGCTTTGACAAAATACTGATTTTCAAACGGCTCCTAACAACGAGCTCCCAAAATTACTGCGCATATCTCCAAAAAGATCTGTGCCGTAACAAAAACACGGTTTTACCATTCGAGGCGGTAGAACTTGTTGCGAGCAAAAGCTTCATCAATAGTAGGGTTGTTGTTATAAGCACCGGCCTTGAAGTAACAGGTAGACCCAGCGTAGGGGGCGATGCTAGTGCGATCCAGCTTTGTGACCCCGTTGACTTTGACAGTAACCTCACCATCCTGCGCCATAATCGAATAGTCAACCGGCCGAAGGGTATGCGGCAGCAACACTGTCTTGTTTGTTGCGGAATCGCTTTCAAGTCCCAGTCGAATAGTGGAAATGATAACATTCTGGGAATTTACGCCGTCGATAGTGATATTTCTAACCCAGCTGATACGGAGAGCAGGAGACGTTAGGGTATCATGTATCTGCATCATAGTAACCTCTTCGATACCTTCCTCCTGAATAGGGAGGGCCATAGTTGATGTTGCCACATGTTTGGTGCTGCCAGTGCAATCCCACGCAGTTTTCTCCCCGTCCGTCTCCATTTCGCGGAGCTCTGAGCGGTTAGACGGCCCTGCGACCTCGAATGCCATATACAAATCACGGGTGAGGTGAAAGTATGAAGTCGCAAAGCCATCGAGGAGCTCCTCAGAAGTCGCTGCGAGACCAGAATCAGGATATTGCAACTTGGCACTTGTGAGAACCTTGGTGAATTTCCTTTGCGTGGAAGGAGCCCTGTAAGCGACAGAGCTGGCTACCAGCGAGAGGGCGAAAAGGTATGAAGCAGCTTTGCGAATGGACATGATGAAGGTTTGATGGATTTAGTAGGTGGTGACTGGAAAGGCTGGCTTCTTAAGAGAAGAAGGCAAAGGAATTGCAATCGTAAGAAAGGATAGGCGAGACCGAGTGTAGGAGGATGGTGGTGGTGAAGAAAAAATCTTTGAATCAAGCAGAGCAGAAGGCTGATTATATACACATTTTGCTAAAGGGAGAATCTAGCTTGCTTCCTAGAGTCCCACCTGGATAGCTGTCCATCCCGCTCTCCAGCCGAACAAAGTGGTCAGTCATGCCAACCCCTACACCGATATTCTCTCCTTCGCCCTATGATCGACAGTTCTTCAGTGTAGAGAAACACAGTCCTGTATTAGGTGATGATGATGGCTGACCGGCAGTACTTCTTTTGTGCGTAGCTTCAGGAGTTTCTTTAGCGTACGTCACTACTGTTAGCTAATGGTAGTAACCGCAAAATTGATACGCTATTATATGTAAAAAATCTTATATAATAACAAATTGATGGGATTTTTTATTGCCGTTGAACCCGTTCTAGGGCAGGTCATCCCGCATTTCATCAGTAATTTGATGACGCAGTAAACCACTGCATTAAACCGCTCAGCTGATGCAGGCTTTCTGCGGCGGTTTGCGAGGTCGCCTCGCGCTTAGCTTCCCGATCCTTAGCTGTCCACCTATACAATTTTCATCTATCTGGGGTAGGTGGCTTACCCCGCATTCGACCCATGATCTGATTAGCTAGCGGTTCGACCCCAAGCAATTTTCATCCATCTGGGATAAGTGGACTTCCGCAATTGAAATGGCTGGCGGTCCGACCCGGTACAGCATATCTCATCTATTTGGGGTAGCTGGGGTATCCCGCATTTCGCCACCAGACGGATTAACGGTCCTACCCTAGACAGGGCTATATCTTGAGTGGGGTAGTTGTTGATGGCTAGCCCCGCATTTGAGCCCTGACTTGATTGGCGGTTCGATCTCATAGTACTTTCATCACTCTGGGGTAAGTAAGTCTAGCCCGCATTCAATGCGCATATGATTTGCCTTGTTCAAGGATCAACCCCCACGGCATTTTCATCATTCTGGGCTATGCTTACGGACGTTGTAGAAAGTAAGTGCCGAGCTCTACATCTCAGCCATCTGGAAGCCTGGAATTTGGGCACTCACTGACTATGTGCCCCATTTTTGACAAGTTGGACCCCACGGGAATTTATATTAACTAATCAGGGGTAGACCCCACTCGCATACTGATTTGATTGGCCATTCTGCCCCATAAGCTATTTACAAATAAGCTTATTAAAGGTACAAATATAAGAAATGAGCAAAGTATAACGTATTCTCTTCACTTGGGGGTAAGTCGACCCCCACGGGATTTTCATCACTCTGGGCTATGCTTAGGAACGTTGTTGGAAGTGAGCGCCGTACCCCATATCTTGGCACTCACTTGTTACTATCATAAGTATTCGTCTCGCATTTGACAGGTTGAACCCCACGGAATGTAAACCCACACCGCATTTGGCCACTGGCTTGTTCAGGATCACCCCCAATGAAACCTATGTCGACTCTGGGGTAAATTTACCCCGCATTTGAATGTTAAGACCCCACGGATATTGAAGTGTTTTGGGGGTAACTAATTTTGGGGTGAGGTTTTTCGCCTATAACATAGACATTATTGATTCTGTAAAGTCTATGGATCTGCTGCTGTTCAAGCCAAGCCCAGCCCTGCTGTCAATCACGGGGATGATACTGAATTTGTGGATACTCGGTGTATATTGTCTTGTTCTCTTCGAGAACTCCTCTCTCCTTGGGAATCTCTTATAGTCAAATCTATACTATATCCATCCCTTGACATAAGATTCTCCTCTCAAAGGGAGCCACTCGTTCTTCGCCTAGCCAGATTAACCAGCCCTTCTTTCGTTATACCCTCATCGCCTCATCTCACCACCTGTCCAAGTGGAACAAAATCGCTATTTACACCACGCACGCAACAAGCCTTCAATCGTCAAACCGAGACTTACTGTATTATTCATACATACCTCAAGCATACCATTTATTTGGCACATGCTCAGGAGATTTCTGTAGCTCTCTAGAGCTCAATGTCGCTTGGGTATAAATGAAACCATTCACAGAATTCGGGCCCACTTCTCCGAAAACTATTGTCTCATTATCAATTCCATCAGCCAGCCCAACCAGGAGGCTTTCTGCGGTATAGCGACCCCGTCTCTCACTGGTAACAGCCTCAATCAACGTTCCATTAACTTGACAGACGAGACAATCACCGACTCGTACCGGATCCAACGCTGGCATTTTTAATATCTCACAACATTTGCCATGCCATTTGTCTCTTCCCCCTCGACTCAGTCACACCCCGCCATGCCTCTCATATAGATCTCTCTGCTACGAAGATACTAGAATTATAACCACATCGGCTCTAATACACTGGGAGTGAAGAGTCTGATCTACTTGAACAGATCAGAGCTCACTCGCTCTAGCTGATTGTCTTGAGCATGCCATTCTTCTCTCTTGTCTCGATCTATTGCCCCTGACAAGGATATACTCCTGCGAAGCCAGTGCCAATCGACGCCATTCAACTAAACAACATCCAACGCCCTCCCTCACATCGCAGCTGCGTCATCCAGCTGTCCTCTCTTCTTCGGCCTTGTCCAATATCATCTGGATTAGTCCTCTTCAATAACAGCGTTTATTCAACATGACAAAGCTGGATAGTGATTGTACTGGGATCATATATTTGAACATCGCCATGTACAAATCTAGCAGCTACTCTTGTCTGACAGCCGCTTTTCCATCCCCTCACACGACCAAGAGGAGACAATATAACTCGGCAGCTACATTCCGATATCTGCCAATGCAAAGACTGCGGCTAAGCTTTCTGACAGTCCCTATCCCATATCTTCTATTTCAATCATGGCATAATCCTCTCTACACCCTTTCACGGAAATTCACCTGATTCGTTAGTTCCAACACTGCACCGAGTTCGCTACATGTCCTTCAATTTTCCACACTTGACAACCCACCTGCATATATAGCTTGATTCTGTTAGAACTTCTCTCTCTTCTTCGAGAATCTCTTCTAGTCAAATCTGCATTAACGTGGTTTATCAGTGAGTCGCGCACTTTTCCTTGGCGTAGAACCTCAGAAACACCTAATATCTGTAATAAAATTAATAAAATTTTTATAAGTTAAATTCTGAAGAGCTAGATATATCTTGTTCCATCGTACAAGTACGTGCGTTATGACCAGTTTCTCCACAAGTTCCACAGCGCCTTTTGGACGGTTGTCCCTCGACTCGATTTCCCCCCTCCGCACGTAAGTCGCGTCAAACCTGCTTATCTACCTCCTGCTGAGACAAAATATCTTTAGCATCATTAACCGTAAGTGCACCTCCCTCCGGGACCCGGGTCTTTTTAGCCCTACGACGCTTGCTAAGCGCCTCATTTGCTACTCGAAGTATACGGATCTCCTCTGTCAAAAGGGTATTCTGGTGAGCCAATCGCTCTGTACCCTTCGCTAATGCTGCGACTGTCTCGAAAAGAGGAGTTGGCGAGCTTCCTTGATGACGTGCTATTCGACTTCGTACAAGAGTTGATTGCGAAAGAGCTTTTTTCGGGTTAGAAGGAGTCTGTGACTCCCAAGGGAGGTGGCGGTCGAGGGTCGAGAAAGAGTTGGAGTCCGTAACCTTACAACAAGCTTTGAAATCACAGCTAACGGGTCAAAAGGCACTAGGCCAGCTCCACGAACTCCAGCTTGGGCATTTTGAACCGTCATTGACTCGATAAATGCTGCTTTAAATACAAGGAAAAAGTCGACCTTCGTGATATACTCTTCCTACGACCAAAGTCGAGGAGGACGGCTTGTCGTGGTAGGTATGAACACTGGCACTATCGTTTCCTGTCTTTTGTACCATATTTTTGGCGGCTAGAGAGGTATATGGCACTAACTCTGGTGAGCACCTGCTGTGTGTACTCCTCACGGCCAGAGTCGAGGAAGACAGTTCAGGCGCGGCTTCGGTCATAGTAGAAAATAGGATTGTTCTGGGGAGCGATCATGGGCTGTGATCGTATTGGAGGAAGGTGACTACAGTGAAGCCTTCTTGCAAGTCGGACAGCAACTGGTCATATTTATCCTACCTCAACACAGCCTCAATTAGACCACCCAGATCTCAGTTCCGCGGTAACATCATATAGAGTACAACCAAACAAACACGCAGCACACGCAATTCTGAGGATCTGGGAGAGCATCACAACTTCCTGCGTACGGAGCGGGCGATTTGGACGAGAGAGAACGTTGTTGGGGAAGATATTTCCCTGTGAGGACCTGGGGGGTCGTGGAATCACGGTTGCTGTGGCCAGCAAAATTCCAACATAGCTTCACTGTGGCCGTAGCCCACCATGTATCTACGGACCGCAGACACAGGGGGACGGTTGGTCGCCGAGTCAGAGCCTTATACTAAAGTCACAAACAAAGCACTTCTGTCAACGGATATGTATATATGCGTAGATAGAAGCCAGACGGCTCAGTGGAGGAGGTTGCTGGTTACACGAGTGTGATGAAGTGGGCTTTGTCTCCTGAGGTAGATGCAGCTCGGCAACTGGTGCCAAAGCTGGGCCATTCCGGCATAGCTATCCAAACGGATGGCTGGAACCGTGTATGAAAAAATAAAAAAATTAACAGATTAATAAATGAATAAACAAATAAATGAGAAACACCTCCGACACCATTGTGTGCCGATCTTCTAACGAACATTTCGTAAAAATCGGAATATGGGCTGCTTGGAGCAGCTCATGTCCAGTCTTCCTAGACCGCAACCCCCAGATTTTGACCATCGACAACATCTATCGGAGAGGTTTAACAATTATCCGGGCGGGGCCGCATCATGCTCATTACGTGGCGTATCCCTTCATAAATTTCACCTATACACGTTCAATACTTGACAGGTAGCCCTATGCCGCCCAGGCCCGTGGAAAGCATCAGGCGCTGACGGATTGCCCAGTGGGTTCTCACGCGCTTGTGGCCCTCAACTGATCGAGGGAATTCGGCGAGTAGCCATAGCTAGCCTGGCCCTCGGACATTATCCCAAAGCTTTCAAGAAAGCTAGAGTGGTAGTGCTCCGAAAGCCAGGAAAAACAAAACACCAGCTCAGATCACCGGGCGGGTGGAGACCTATCTCTCTTCTGAGCTGCGTGGGGAAGGTTGTGGAGGCTATTTTGACGAGGAAGATGACACAGATGGTAGAGAAAGCGGATGTACTCCCCCTGAACAGATGGAAAACAGGGCGGGGAGGTCAACAGAACTGGCGGCCAGGTTTGTCACGGAGACGGTACGGGCCTCGTGGGAAGGGGAGCTCACTTGCTCGATGCTTCAATTGGACCTCAAAGGTGCTTTCGACCGCATCCACCACGGATGGCTGCTCACAATCCTAGAAAACCAGGGATGGCCGAGATGGGAAGTGTGCAAAAGCTGGGCAAAGGAACGGGGCATGATGTTCGAGCCCCCAAAGAACAAGTTGATACACTTCGTCAAGACAATGGCCGGCAACAGCCAGACCTTGACTCTTGACGACGACGTGAACAAGCCGGTAAAGGAGATCGAATTCCTGGGCGTTCACCTGGACCCGAAGCTAAACTTCACAGCCCACAAGAACCAGATCCTGGCCAAGCTGAAGACACAGCAATTCGCTTTAACACGGATTGCGGCGAAAACATGGGGACCCTCGCTTCTCAAGGATAGTGATGTCTACGTTTCGGTGATCCGGAGCGTAGCAAAATACGCGGCGTCTTCCTTTGCGACACCGGCAAACACTCTCGGTGGGAAGTAAGAGAGGGGCTCCTGCATCGTCTCCCAGCTAGGCAAAGAACAGAAAAAATGCTTACCCGCTGTAACGGGTGCTTACCGCTCAACGCCGGTCAACGTTCTAGAGGCTGAAGCCCATTGCAAACAGATCAATTTTGTCCTAGCCGAGAGGGCGGCAGCATTCGAGCCCAGAGCCACAGGGTAGTGCGGCAATTGGCCCGAGACGTGGGGCAGGATCAAGAGGTTGATCGCGAAGGCGAAAGGAGGAAGCCGAAAGAGCGAAACCCAACTAGCAGACCCCCATGACATACTTGGCGACGTGTACAGGGGGCGCCGCCGCGAAGAAGAAAGCGGAAGAGTGGTGGAAAATCTTCCAGCTACGCGAAGGCGTTCACCAACGAACACCGAAAGTCGGCCTGCGGTGGGGGACGGCACGCAAGATCTGGGGACAACTCACAAAGCACGAATCCTCCTGCCTTGTGCAAGTGAGGTCCGGGAATATCGGATTCAGGCAATAACTGAGACGGATTCAGGTCCCGGATATTGAACCATGGTGTGCATGCAGAGGAGGCCGAGCGGTCCAGGAAACGGTCGCTCATATCATCCTGGGCTGCGAACTGGTAGAAGACATGGCCAATCTCCCCCCACTACGAGGAAGACGAGATCTAAACGAGGCCCTGGAAGATCCCAAACGATGCCCCAGCATCATCAAGTGGCTTCTAGCCACGGGACGGCTGCGAAAGTATCGCCTGGCGCTACAGTTCCAACGACCAGCTGTAGCGACGGCGTCACTCACCGCTACCGCCACCACATATCTCTGTTCCCGCGCACAATGCGTTCACTCTTCCCCAACGGAAGCTCCAGCCAGAGAGTCAATTCTGGGCTTTTAGATAGAACAACGAAGTGTTTTTGCCGCCTGCCAGGCGGCTTTTCCCTGGGTACACTTAGAGCCTCGGACCATTAGGGTTCGAGATTAGTCATGACCAGCGCACACAGATTCTCTGTAAGACGCCTAGTAGAATTTCATTCATTCATTCATTAATTCACGCACAATACTTAACGAATTATCTAGGCAATAGCTTTATTTATTCTTGGTATTTAAGGCTCTATATTGTATTCATGTTCAGGGGATTCATATCTCAGCCCTAGTGAATTCTTTCCTCGTCTCGGTTTCCCCGGGAGTCTTTGTACAGCGCAGGAAGTTTTCGCTTCCATCATGTCTGATCACCATCTATCAGAAGCCCAAAATCTCACAACAGCTTCATCGATATCAACATTAATATCAACATCCACTCGACGCGTGCTGTCAGCTGAAGAGTGGAACGAGCTCCGGCCTGCCATCTACCAGCTGTACGTAAGAGAACGCAAGACGCTCCTCAAGATCCAGCATCTAATCATTGGAAAGTACGCTTTCACGCCGACCAGACGCCAGTTCGACCGCAAAGTCAAGGAATGGGGGTTCAAGAAGAACACAAGCAAGGATGAAAGATTAGCGATCATCAAGGAGTCGACGTCTGGCGGTCAGGCACTGCGAGATGTTAGTGGCCATGGCAAGGTTATCAAGCGCGCGAAGCGTGAGCGCTGTGAGAAGGAGTTTACGGTCTCACATATACCAGTTAATGAGCCTTGGATGGTATCGAAAGAGGATGTTACACGAGTTGGAGAGTGGGGGTAGACCGAACTTAGCTGTAGCTGCTTCTATAGATCAAGATGCTTCGGATGGGACACTCTGTTCGTATGGAGTACCGCCGCCTTTTGAAGATGATGGACTCGCTAAAGAGGATCAAGGATTCTAAGAATTAGTCTCTGAGCGACACCCATGGGCAGCGTTTGATGTCCCAGGCTCTCCACGACTATCGCGTCTTTTCGCCGCATTGAACCTGCACGCCCGTGATCTTGAGATAGAGCTGCTTTCCCTAGGCTGTGGAAGTCATCGACCATATCGTGGAGTTATCACTACAGAATACACTCCTACATCTAGCAAGGATGAAGGTCATCCCTATCAGTATGCCATGGTCAATAATAAGATCCTAATCCCATCTGAACTCCAGCGTTCCAAGTACAGAACCTCGAAAGATGGGTTCTTTGACATCTTCTTCTCGATCGGGGCCGGCAAGTTTGGCAACCCGTCCGACGAGATGTATTACTTCCCTCCCAGCGTGTCTCCATCTCGACCAAGCTCATTCGCGTCCAGTTAGTCAGCAGTAACGAGTCTCAATATAAAAGAACTAAAACTCCACGCCAGCCGCTTGCGCACCTATCTCGCCGGCCTCGAAAGCACCTTTGCGCGCGCCCACCCTATCGTCATCAAAAGCATGGAAGACCTCGCTACCACCTTTAGCCACATGGGCGAGTACACCAAACAGCGCCATATGGTGGCGCGGCATGATCGAGCGCCGCACCTTTGCCGAGTCGTCCATCTCGCCGGAAACATTGCAGACCAAAATAACGCTGTTGCATATACTGCGCATATCGGACAGCAAGGATGGAGACGAGGCCATCGACCTCAGTTTCCAGATTGAGCAGCAGCTCGTTGAGATCCCGCGCTACCACCCCGTGGCCATCAACATTTTGAGAGAAAAATGCGCCAACTTCGCCAACAGTGGCATGTTTCGCGATGCGGAGGTCCTCGGTCGCGAACATCTGCAGATCAGGCTGAGCACGCTCGGTATAAGGAATCCATGGACGGTGCGCGCCCTGGGAGTACTGGTGCGCTACCTCTCAGGGCGCATCCACGCCGAGATGAACGGGACATATGGGAAGCTCTACAATGACATCTATAATTCACAGGTGGCCAAGAACAGCGAGTTTCTCGTCCATACCGCCGCGCAGCTGTACTCGCAATGCGGCGACCCCACGGATGAGAGCGGGCAGGTGCTAGGCAACAGCAACATATCGGTCCTCCTCGAGCTAGGCCGGAACACCGAGGCGGCTCAGCTCGCCGAGAAAGGCGTCGTGCGGTCGCACTGCGCGCTTGGCGACGACCAACTCAATACGCTGGCGCATCTCGAGAGCCTGGGCGCCTTGTATCCGCAGCAGCGCCGGTACACGAAAAGCGCGGCTGTGTTGCAGGCGGTGCTGGCGCAGCAGACGATCCCAGATGCGACGCTGGACTCGATCGATCGTATGCATGTGCTTGGACGGGCGCTGCGTGGGATGGGAAGGCGTACCGAGGCGGTGGTATATTTAAGACGGGTGTTCAATGCGCGGTTGTCGGTGCTGGTGGCGCTGAATAATAATGTGAGAGAGGAGTGTCGCGAGTTGGGGGATTCTTATGCGAGATTGGGACAGTGCGGGGATGCGGTGACGCTGCATCGAAGGTATGGGGAGGTGATTAGGGAGGCGGGGGTTGGTGAGCATACGCTGCTGGGGGATCTGGAGATGTGGGCTGGGGCTGCGTGTATGTTGGACTCGCAACAGCAGTAGGTCTGACGCAGATGAAGAGCTCTTCTTGTGGCAATGAGCAGCACGGTAGTCCACTCAGAGAATGGCTGTGCATGGAGCAGTGTGGTGCCGGACAAGCAACGGTGCTACGAAGAGCAAGACCAATATTTTACGAGGGTAAAAGGTTGGTTGGTGATGTTCCACCACCTCCCTACTGTGACTTGCACACTGTAAATCCGCATGCCAGACCCTGACACTGGTATATGGCGAAGCTACATCTCACTGGCTACCTGCACATCAGGTCGCAAGAACACTCCCTGAAACTAAAGGACTATGCCAGTGGTTCGGGTTGCAGAATTACTGTTTCGCTTGGAACAGCCCGTGATCCTATCAAGAACCCAGGAGCTACGATAGAGCCTCTGTTCTCCGACCGGTTGGGCCACAACAACACGACCTGCAAGGGCATTCCCAAAAACAAAACCACCAGAATCTAAATGGCAATCGTGGAACTGTGTCCGCTTTTCTTTATCCTATCCTGCTGCTGAGGCTCGTCTACCTACCAGTCTTGCCTTTTCTGGTCAGGTGAGAAGCTCACGTGCAACCAAAGCATGACTCTGTGGGCTGATTGAAGACAATTCAAGACGTCGAAATCCACACAGAGGCAGGGGCGGGGTGTGATCAGATACACACTTCGGGAATCGGATGCCAAGACCCGAAAAGCCACGGGCGCTTGCGGGAAGATCATGAACTAAAATAAGCCTTCGTTTCAAGATCTGCAGTGGGATGTTTCTGCGGATACGTGCGGATGGCTACGGCAAGTAAGTGGGTGGTAGGCTGGCTCTTGGCGTTTTGGAAACACGCCTGCCATGTGTGTGTGTGTGTGTTTATTTAACGTCAGACGGACAGCAGCACGTGACCGCTGCCCTGGGGGTGTTACTTGACATGATATTTTTATTTAACTCGTAACACGCCTGCCATGAACATGAACAGCATGACATGTCTCGTACCCTCAACAGGTCATGTGACTAGGCGACCTCAGTCCTACAGATATTGATATCACTGTACCCTCCCTGGCGTATTCGTTCAATGGGGCCAGGCATTTTGGGTGGTTGCCTTAGCGAGTATCAGTATTTACCCCTGGCTCTGGCTGCAGCTTGGATGCAAGTGTTCACTTTGTCTTGGGTGCGTGCATGCATGCTGTGTTTGTTTAGCAATGATTGTGAGCGGTAATTGTACGGACTGGCAGACAACAGGTAGAGTACCATCGTCCCTGAGCAAGCTCAGCGAACCTGCGCATCTGCGAATCTACAACTCTGCAGTTGAGAAGTATTTGGTGTTGAATTCGTCATTGTACGTAGCAATACATAGCAGTCAAATCTCCGGTGGGCGTTCGAGCGTGTTCTTTTCCTCAATCAGGCGCTGGGCTAACAAAATGGCGCTAATCTGCCCGGTGAATGTCCCCACCCACATAGACATCTCGTGGACCCGTTTTTATATAGACTGCCAAGACTATTCCTCCTCAAAATGGCGCTCCTTTTATAAAATCAACACCACGCCCAAATCCCCCATCACCTCTCTTCTTTTGCTTCGCTACGGCCAGACTTTCTCGTTGAACTTGTATCCCACGCTCCTTTTGTGCCTGGTGCCAATTACATTCATTTTCTCTTGTGTTGATAATACACGGAGAACTTCCATTATTCGTTCCAAACCCATATTGGTCTACAGAGGGTTCCAGTCGGCAACTCACCCTCAACGCTTTGTGATTCAGAGGCTCGGCGGCACATAAAGTCAGCAACAAGTCCTTATAACATACACGTCTCCAGGGAGATCCCGTTGGCGATACATATATTCAATTCGTCACAGTCTTTTCAAGAAGCATAAACGCTTTGCTTCATCATGCTTTCCACCCCATCAACCATCGCAGCTATCCTGGCTTTTACCGGAGACGCCGTCGCATACACCTCAGATCGCCGCTCCTTTGCTGTCAACCATTTCTATGGCAAGGGACCTCTGCTCGAAGCCAGTGTTGACCCCATTGTCAGCCCAGGATCCCGATCTGATCACGTTCATGCCATCCAAGGCGGCAATGCTTTCAAGATGACCATGAGCGACGATGATCCTCTCTCCTCAACGTGCACCTCCTCATTGGTCAAGAACGACAAGAGCAACTATTGGACCCCAAAGATGTACTTCCAGAATGATAACGGCACCTTTGAGCCCGTGGAGCTTTTCTACATGAACGTCTACTACTTGTACGTACATTCCAAACGCATCTTGAAGCTGCCATTAACTGCTGCCAGCTTCGAGGCTACCACCGATAAGATCAGAGCTTTCCCACCAGGACTTCGTATGCTTGTCGGTAATACAAGTCTTCGCAGTCCACCAGCGAACGCTACCAATATCCTCGACCTCTCAGACGGAGCCCCCCAGCCCATCCAAATCACATGCCCTCGCATGGCCACCAATGACCCGCTCTATCCAGTCGACTCTGATGGTCTCCACGGCGTCGGCATCCAAGACCCAGGCAACAAGGGTTCCGGTGTCGGATTTCCCGACCGCGACTGCGATGGCTACGCTTCACCCATGAGACTCGACATCCACTTCCCATCGTGCTACAACCCAGCCGTCGGTCTGCATGACTACAATAACAACATGGAATGGCCTACCCATGGAAACTGTCCTGAGGGTTTTATCCACGTGCCTCACCTTTTCTATGAGGTGTACTGGAACACGCCCAAGTTTGTCAATCTATGGACTCCAGGACAGGGAAAGCAACCTTTCGTGCTGGCTAACGGCGATCCAACCGGTTACAGTCTGCACGGTGATTTTGTAAGAACTAGAACCAACCTATGGAACAACTTTGCTAACAAGCTTCAGATTGCTGGCTGGGACGAGGAGACTCTGCAGCAGATCATCGACAATTGCGATGCTGGAGATAGTGGTATGGATAAGTGCCCCGGATTGATCGGTGGTCTGAATGATCCTTCTACCTCTTGCAACATCCCCAGCCCGCTCATGGGTCCGCTTGCCGAAGTCATTACCGGCACATTAGCCGCTCTCCCAGGAAGTAATCCCGTTACTGACTGGGGTAGCTCTCCTGCTCCAGCAGCTTCTTCTTCAGCTGCTTCCCAAGCACCAGCAAGCACCTCCGCCGCAGCACCAAGACCAACTACCCCCACCCCAGCTCCGGTTGAATCCACTGACCCAAGCAACCCGGACCCCATCTCCAGCCAAACCAACATCATCTCCAACCCACCTCCCCCCTCAACCTCCATACAAACTTCCACCTCAAACAGTACCCCGACCCCCACAGGCACTTCAAATTCAATAAACGGCTACACCTACCACGGCTGTTTCACTGATCACTTTTCCCCTTCACGCGCGCTGACCGCCATCCCCTTCGCCAATATTGGCCAGCACGCCGTCACAAACACAAAATGCATCACTTACTGCGCGGTCCACGGCTACGCGCTCGCTGGCACCGAGTACGGTGGGCAGTGCTTCTGTGACAACGCGCTGACGGGCTCAGAGCAGGTTGATGATGATTTGTGCGACATGCCATGTGAGGGCGATGGGGTGGAGATTTGCGGGGGACGCCTTTTGTTAAGTGTGTATAAGAAGTTGAAGGGCCCTATGGGGAAGAGGGAGGGTAGACAAATGCATATGCATCGTCGCTCGCGTGTCTAGGTAGCATGCTTTATGGGTATGACTGCGGGCATACGCCATTCTCTTTCTCGTCCCCTTCTCTAAGAACGAGCGCTTGCGCTTCATTCTTTTCTCTTCACTTCTTCAACAATCGTTCCACGCGGCTTGTACGCTTTTGGAGGCTGCATGGATTGTACGAATACATATCCAGGAAAGGCTTATCTACACGTGGGCGCTCTATAGAATCTGTTCTTTTTTCGACGAATCTTCAGAATTTCGATTCTTGTATTTACTTGGTTATTTGAGGATGCATGAAGTTTGGAGTGACGATGGCTATGAGAAGAGCAGAATGTCTGCTTTAGATGATGAGAAATGAAAATACCCATGAAGATGTTCCCTATATAACTGGAGTTGTTTTGCGCGTGATGTGATGTGATGGAGGATGTGGGATGAGATCTAGATCAGGTTGGAATGCAAGTTATGCTCTCAGGTGACATTCCAGGCTTTGAATTAGCGCGTGCCATCTCAACTTCGATACCCTCAACTCCTTTTCACCCCCCTTCCTGACATTGTCCACACGTTTCGCCATATCTCCCATGCAACCTTGCACTGTCCCTCGACTCCTGATCTCACCAGAATTCCAAAAGCTTGTGGATTGAGTAACCGAGAGTATATGAGCAAATGTGGCGATGCTGACGCGGACGTCTTTCTCCTTTGGCGTTGGAGGACGTGGGATATAGCATATAGTATATAGCTTTATGGGCTTCCTTAGATAAATATTGGTTCGCGGAATTGTTGTTGTGTGAACGACTGCTTGTATGGTGGACGGAGGTGTATGTATTTTAATAATGATCGTTGGGCTTTGTGAGGGTGAGGGTGGAGTTATGCTGGTCTCGAGGCGCTTGTGTGGAGTGTAGAGAAAGGAGCTGGTTTTAAGTGCTAGTGTGTGTTTGCATTTGAGAAAGAAGGTTTTGGTAAATGTCCTGCATTCAGGTCGTTGTTGTGATGGAGAGCTTTGGGGTGTTGCTGGAGAGAAGCTGAGCTCTTGTGCAATGTTTGATGGTGTCTGATAATATAAGGTGATACTGTCTGGTAAAGGGAGATTTTCCTGTTCATAGAAGATTATACCGTCTAGGTGATTGGGGGTTTTTTTTCATAGAAATGGAAGGTTTGCTTCAGGTAGTAATACTATAGATATGCCAGATACAACAGAAAAACCCAGCACTATTGTATCTGTTAGATTTCATGGGGTGTTAGCAAATGCCAGCCTGGGTGCAGCTGTGCGGTCTGCTCCGCAGCCACTGCATCCTGAACAGCCCAGATATGCTGGCAAGCCTACATGTATATGAACAGATAGAAGAGTACGAGTTACTCTCCTCAATAACAATCAAGCTACTTTCTACTCAAATTCTAACAGTATCTAGCATACCTACAGTATAAAGTCGTCCCGTCTCCACGACGAAGAAGCCGGATTGTGACTGCGCAAGAAAGACTTTGACAGAAGATACCGGAGAAAAGTCTTATGGCCTAGAAAGCTCTACAATTGCGTTGGGAATGGGGAAGACAGGCTACTATTATCTCATTGTTACTGTTCTGCTATAAAGGCGACAGTTATGCTTAGACGACGTGCTTGTAACGGTCGAAGTTGCCTGCAATGCAAGGTGCAACCGGAGTTGCAAGCGAAGGATGCGTGACGTGGCTTGCGAGCACGTGCATACACCTTCGAATATATAGTAGAGTAGAGAATTGATTGCTGATCAATTCTAGTAGCCTTTTGGCTCAGTTGGCCCCGGTGCAAACTACTCTACACCGGCTGTTACAGTGCTGCTCAGAGAAAGGGATACTTGTGCATAGCAAGTTATATAAATAGCGGTGATCTACTGATCAGAGAAGAGAGACATTTATGCATAATAAGTTATGGTGCATCTGGAACGAGCAAGACTTGTTTATACTATATCATTGGCTATCTTTGAAACCCAGATCTGCTGCTTGGAGAAGCTGGGAATTTGTGCATGATTACCATGACAGCGCAGACTATTCTCGTTTCGTTTGAAAGTTGTGTGTTTGAGAGGGATTCTGAACATAGAGCGATATATTACCTCTGACACCAACCCAGCGCACATCCTGACTGTCAGAGAGGCATCTTTTTGAAGGGACACGCTCACCGCACAGTAGTGTCTTTAGAACCGTCAGGAAAGCATTGATTTCGCTCGTTTATACTTGAGCTTGAGCCGCGAATCATTTACTCAATGAACTTCTGTAATCAGAACTGATATTAACAAATACATGATGATGTAAGGGTTGGGTGCATATGGGTGCTCGGGCCAAGGCGCTCGCTCTGCACTGACTCCAGACCTTTTGGGCCAGACTGGCATTGTCCCAGAACCTCATATTCCATACAATTCTATGCTTTTCCTTGTATTTGTTAGAAGACTGCTTCTCTAGAAGATTAGGTGGATATTATACATGTAGATAAATAAGGAGTGAATCTGCCTTATGCAGATTCCTCATGCACTTCTTGATTGAATTTCAGAACCCATAACCTTTTGAGCTATTCGAGGTTTGGCCTCTCACAGATGATGATGATGAAATTTGTTTTCGTTCTATGAAAACCTCCCGAAGGGTATGAGGATGTGCTAAGCTAGAGCTTTATATACAATTAGCAAGTACAATCGAGATCGTTAAGAGCTGCAATCCCGACACAAGCAAGCGTTTCCTGCGCAGCAGAAGAGAAAACGCAAAACGGAAGCGCAACCCAGTGTATTACACGAGAAGTAAAAGAAAACGACCTTTGAATAAAAACCCACAAACGTCCGACTTAGCTAAATTACCTCTGCAGATAGTGTGGGATCGAAGAAAGGGTTGGGCGGTCTTGGAACTCACCTGACTTACCTATCCAGATTCATAGAAAACTGCTACTTAAGCGAGATATAGAAATTTAGAAACTTACAGTCTAGGTCATACTACTTTAAAAAGGGTTCGATCACGTGTTTCCAAAGCTGACGGTTCCCTATAAGGTATAAGACATGGGGAATGCAAGCGTATTTGCTGTGACCAAGGCGTTCGCGACCTGCCAAAGAAACGACTCACCTAGTGAACATACTAACATAGCCTCTTTTGCATTCGACGAATTCTCTAGTCAGTGAGTTTTGAACTAGAAGGGGGGCTGAAACTTAGTTTAGCAACTGAACTTTGGATTAAAAACCTATAAAAGTTTGTCTTGACAAATCTTTCATTGCGTCTTTTATGAGTCCAGAGTCCCTTCCAGTAAGGTGGTGATACTTGGAAACCACTCCTATCTCTTTTTTTTTTTTGAATGAGATGATCTTTTCACTGCTAAGGCTCGGAATATATATGCCGGCGGACTAATTTCGACGATGAATTCGATTGTCTGGACGTTAGCTGATGTTATGCTGCTGAGTGAGAGTGGTTGGTAATATTCGATATGCGAGATATATGCTCAGTTTATTGGTCTGAGGGAACAGAGGCCTATTTAGGCACTTTCAAGACTTGGCATTACTTATTATGGGATACGTTAACATATGTAATCCATTGATACATGCAATCAGTTGACACCTACGATGCGTTGAGATATGTGATCCGCTAACCGAGAACGTACTGATTCTTGCATGACAAACTCCAAAACTACAGGGAATTTGTGGAAAAGAATATACACCCAAAATGTGTCATGCTTGCTCAACGAACACCGTAGCTGGGGAAGCTTAGTGGAAAGAATTCACGCAAAGGAAGTACCACACTTAATCAACAAACGCTGTAGTCTGAAGAAGCTTAGAGCGCATTCATACCAACAGCAGCTAGCACGAATGCTACATCCTCAGGATATCACATATCCAAACGAGGATTTGAAATAACTTGAGAGTGGATGCAAGTACCAGTACCGTAGTATGTGATGTGTCGATTCTCACATGTAGTGAATTTGGTAGACGCGGGTAATCGAGCACGTTTGGCAAACCATTGTATGACTGCTTGAGAGAACTTTAAGAGTTGAGGCCGAGCGGATGGCTCTATCAAGTTACGCCGTATCTTATCTCTGGAATCATAGGGTTCTATATCAGAAACTGTATTTATCATTACAGGACTCTATTTTGCCGGGGGGTTAGCGGCGGCTCTTCTTTTATGAATGAAATTGTATTAAGGGTCTTACAGAGAATCTGTGTGCGCTGGTCATGACTAATCTCGAACCCTAATGGTCCGAGGCTCCAAGTGTACCCAGGGAAAAGCCGCCTGGCAGGCGGCAAAAACACTTCGTTGTTCTATCTAAAGCCCAGAATTGACTCTCTGGCTGGAGCTTCCGTTAGGGAAGAGTGAACGCATTGTGCGCGGGAACAGAGATATGTGGTGGCGGTAGCGGTGAGTGACGTGGTCGCTACAGCTGGTCGTTGGAACTGTAGCGCCAGGCGATACTTTCGCAGCCGTCCCGTGGCTAGAAGCCACTTGATGATGCTGGGGCATCGTTTGGGATCTTCCAGGGCCTCGTTTAGATCTCGTCTTCCTCGTAGTGGAGGGAGATCGGCCATGTCTTCTACCAGTTCGCAGCCCAGGATGATATGAGCGACCGTTTCCTGGACCACTCGGCCTCCTCTGCATGCACACAGGGATATTTTTAGGTTCTTCTTTATATCTGTTCTGTAGAGGATGTAGAGGATGCCTGTCACGTGCCTATACTTGGCGTCTGTACCTATAGCCAGATTCTCTTGGATCTTCTTCCTTTCTTGAGAATCTCTTATAGTCAAATACTCGCGCTAGCTATTTGTTTCTTCTCTTGAATACACTGCGTGGAGTACATATTTCGGGGATATATGAAATATTTGACTATAAGAGCTTTCCAAAAATTGTAGTGTGGTGAGAGGGGTGCCACCTCTGATTTGTTCTAGCGTCTAAGAGGGTTAGTTGAGCGACCTGATAGGCCAAATTTGACATTTTATAATGAACAGATGTAAAAGAAAAACCGCCGCTAACCCCCCCCCCCCCCCCCCGCAAAACTCTTAACGAAAAAAAAAGGTTTAGGGTTACTTAGGGTTAGGTTTTACCTGACTTACCTTTCCAGAGATGGCATTTGAAGACGAAAGACAGAAGGAAATCACTTACTATATCTTACGCCATGAAGACCCACACCCTCGATATGGTGCGAGACTCATTCAGAGTGAAGAGAGTAGAATTGCTCATCCATGGCGAAGAGCTCCGTCATCTACCCTTATTCAGGGTAATTGATGCGTCTGTCAACCAAAGAACACCCACTCCAGTACGTGTTCTTTTTCTAGCTATTGAAGCATCATGCAGCTCCTCTCCTACTCAGCAGCCTGAATTTTGTTCGAGACAAATCTTTAAATTCTGCGTCTTGAACTGTATTGAACGGGACAAGACTTAGCCAGTCGATATGATGGAAAGTGTTCCATGCAAGCACGTGATTACTACACCTAGTTGGGATAGTCTATCCCATGGGGTATATAGACTCTCTAGCTTTCCTTCTCTTCTTAGATCTTTGTCTTTAAATACATCTTCAAGGTTGAGCCTGCTCTTAGAATGCAGCCTATCTTGTTCCCGTCACATTATTAAAGAACAAATACAACTCTATTTCACACCTGCGGAGGTTCACATCCTAGCTCTCTTCTCCTACCAAGAAGAAATCTCTCAACACCTCAGAAGTGGTGATTCTAAGGAAAGCATACTACGGGTTGCAAAAAACTCGGTCAAATTTCAATACGTCAGCACAGCCTGAAGGCTATGCTTCAACGGCTGCACAACCAAATGCAGTAGATCAAGAACATCTTCATGAAACGACAGGTTTTCCTGAAGCCACGCCTTGCGCTGCTTCAGTTGTTCACTTACAACCATCAGTGGAAGCAGACATTCATATTCGTTCGTGCATGCCATCGTGATATAGCATCTGAGCCCCCACATACATCAATTTGGATGGTTACACCTTAGGGAACAACGAGAATTGTATGTCAGATACGTGAATAATCTTAACTTAGCCCATGAGACAGAAGCCAAGAGCATCTTCAGCACCCAGATCGGACTCAAAAAAACGTGACTTGGACTTTTAATACATCGTTGGAGGAGCTGAAGACTGCGGCTCGTTTTACAACAAGCAAAGGAGCTTTAACACAGAGTAGAGCAGTCTGTATGAACCCGGTGTTTTGTGCATCCTACGTAACCAAAATGTAAAATGTGAAAAACTTCTAATTTTGCGGTTTTCAAGATTCCATCATCATCCTCTCTCGCGCTGACATAGTTCTTCCATTAAGAAAGTCTGTTAATCGGGCCTCGCACTGCTTAGAGGCATTGGAATGCTCTACTCACTTGGGAGAGAGGGCGTCGTTCTGACTTTCAGATCCGCATATCGTGCTGCATCGAATCCACGAGGGTCTGCCAAAACAAATCGCATTCGAGCGTCTAGTGTTCCGGGTTTTCCGCTCTTGTTCCTGATCTCAAGATTTAAGTTGCAGAACGTTTCGATATCTTAACTCATTCGCGGCTCGATGTCGGTCCTGGTAAATTCTGAGGCCAAGTACGTTAGTTGACCAACCTGATACTGTCTATGGAGACGAGCGCCGTCTCAGCTAGACTGATGCTGCGGAACGAGGCTACTCACGGCTTGAGCACTGTTCAATTGCCGGCGTTAGGCATTGAGAGTGCAGTCAAGAGACTTAGAGACTTGCGCCGGTGGGAACTGCACCCATTGACTGGAGATCTCATAGGTACTTGCTTATGGAACGCCAAATTTTCGAGGAGCTTGGGGCAAAGCATTCCGCTCATTGTCTGCAGAAACCATGGTTTCGTGTGGAACTTCGAACTTTCGAGGAGCTTAAGAGAGGGTATCTCGGCTATTGATAGCAGGCAACACACTATCTTGTAGATTGTGTGGTACCTGAGCAGCTGGATAATGATCATGAGAGCCACCTGTAGGAGCGAACTATTGAATGCCAGAACCAAGGATATAGGTTGAACACTTTGATCGGCCATAGGGATTGCGGGTCTATTACTATTTGCCTGAGATAAAGTCTGCACAATAAGTTTGCCAGTCCAATAGTCCATGGCTCCAACGAGCAAGTACTTCTGGATTTCTCGCTACTCTGCCACCAGCCATATTTGTATTTGTAGGGTTTCCAGGTATAAGACCTGCAAACACCAAAATGTAGCGATCAACAATGCCACACCAGTTTGGATGTGTCAGGCGATGTTCAGCCTCCTTACCAGTGCCGCCGTAGTTGACGCGATGACCACGACCCCGACCCTTAAGTTGGTCAAGATAGCCAGACATCTTGAACAAGCCAGCCAGGAATGCTTAGAAAGTTCCGGGAAGAGGGTGGCCGCTGATGTTCTGCTCAATTGTATACAAGGGGGCCACAGAAGCCTACAGAAGAGGCTCCTCCATCAATCCCCAAGATCATACTCGTATGGCGGAAGGTCAATCTGGGGAGGTGTGCTGATAGATGACTATTGGTTAGATATTTCTGAAAGTCGAGGATTCACAACCCGTGTTTTGTCCAGGTACTATCTGCTTTATCAGCACATCACGGCACTCGGGAAGTTAATAAAAAGGGCATACAGAAACACGATCCCTCAAACGCGGGGAATTCTTCTTCGATAAGCTACAGCCAAAACGCATTGGTCGTACCAGATGAGCTGGCTTCGGGCCCCGATAATCAGCGCACAACCTAGCCTCACACGAATAAAGCACTGACAGCAAAAGAGTAGAAGGCAGAAACGATCAGAATGATGTAGACATTGTTGGACATACGCACATAACGCTTTCGCAACCTGGGTGGTTTCCACAGCGTTGGCACAGCACCTTCGTTGGATGTGGAGGAAACAATCGGCCACGCCCAGAGTAATGAATTTAATGGAAAGAAGTACGGGCATGGTGCTACAATGGAGGATGAACTGCTCAGTTCAGTCAAGCAACACCCAACATCATGAAGCACCTAAGATGGATCACCTGGAACATTAAAATGAAGTGCTAGCAAACGATAATCAGGCTGTGAAGCTTCCTGAAAATGTTTACACGAGCGCAAACTTCGACGACACAAAGCTCGACAAGCCTGTGCATTAGATATTCCGGATGACGAGGCGATAGATGATGTAGTATCTCATCATGATATTGATGATAGAGTATACAGTATGTCAGAGACAGTGGATATCTTGGAAGATGAAGAAATAGCGGAAGGCCCAGCACCAGCACCGGCTCTTGACCACGCCAACCGTTCTCCACCAATCACTTGGAGTAATTCAAATTTCGACCTTCCCAAGAAGCCTAGCGCCGCTGTCTTGGAAATGAACAAGAGACGATTTGGTGAGCCCATGGCCCAGTCCCAGAGCTTTTACTCAACCTGATGATTGTTGAATGCCACTTTGGCTCCTCTATCAAGCTCTCTAATACCATGTAGACATAATGCACCTATTAAAACTACGCCAGCATCAACTCACGCAGTGACTGAGAATCATTCAGACAGAATGCCGTCATACGCGCAGAATTTGACCTCCACAGGACAGCCGAGAGTTCCAACCCATTCGTTTTAAAACCACACTCATGGCTCCCGGATCATCGATGGGCATGCGGGCATGCAGTAAACACAGTCGATAGTACTGACAGTGTCTCCATTGTTGAAGACAAATTTCCCGAAGCGGAGCTATTCAACGATTACTCGTATCTTCATCGGGCCTCATCTGTTCGTAGTATTGCGCCCAAATATCCAGAGGATACTGCTACCGATGCGTCCAAGAAGCCGAACACTCCACCACCGAAAGCCGTTAAATTCGTTCCTCATCAGGATTTTAAACTGGAATATGCGAACCATGGACCAATGCATGAGGCCTCTCTTGACAGACTAATGGATGATTTATATGAAGGGCCCTTGATGAGTGGTAGACGGATGTAAGCTACCCATTGTTTAATGCACTACTGTGTGGATTGTGGCTGATTCAATTTAGACAAGACCAGCAGAAGGGCGACAACTGATCAGAGTTGTATGCACGCGACGACGTTGAACAGAGTTTCTTGGATCAGAAATGTAAGCGAGTTACATTAACTGCAGAAAACGTTGCTTCGCCGTCGCAACTCAACTCCTTTTTGGTATCATGAAGTACAAAGGCTACAGAATCTTGCTTGATCTAGATGGTTAATTGATCTGGGAAAGACATATCTCAGTGGAAGAAAGACATCCATGATGACCAGCATCGTCTCAATTATTGATATCTTTCGATTATGTGCGGGTAGATACGAGCGCCGCGTCACAAAATTGATGTAGGTGGCTAGCAGCCTTGAATGAGAGCTTGGAGAGCTTGTTCTGTTAAGGTTTTGAGTCTGGGTGCGTTTTGTCACATTGCAGTACAAGAGTCAGAAAGGCAATACACCGATGAAGGCGCCTGTCGAGGGCCTAGATGTGCTGAGAATGAGTCGGAGCGTGAGGGGACGGTGATACTTTAAGTGGGAAGCCGGCCTAGCGCCTCGTCCAAGTACAAGAAAGCGGTCACAGAGTTGAAGTTGGTACGGACCAGGGAACAGGCTGAGATGTGATGGATGTCCGCTACATTTGAGAGTGATTGACTTAGGATCGACTTGTGACAACGTCTATCTGACATCAGTATTCATTCAGCAATTTGGTGTCGGGGATTACCAGTAGATACACCAACTTAACAGAGAAAACTTGATCATTGGAGCAGTGAGTGCCCCTCTCTCTCATACAGCAAGCTCTATCTCACCATCAACGCGCCTAAAGCCTTGACGATTAGGTTGAATACATATCAAGACGAGGAGGAGTCGTTGTGACGAGCTCTGGTTATGCGAAAACACACTAACCTCCAATTGCCTAGGGTTGTAGGAGTGGATCCACCTCCCTTCTTGTACGACGACATAAAGATATGCCCAATGTTACTGATTGTGTTTGTTCAAACAAGCTGAACACATGTCTGATCACTTGCCCGCCTTATCAAATACTACGATGTATAAATATTCATGGATCGAGCTATGCCACGAATTATGTTCAACTCTTTCCTACGAATTCAGAAGAATCTCTCTAATCATATGTAAGCCTATAACTGTAGCATCAATAAATATCTTGATCTTTGCACGGTGGCCAGCTTTGCACCATACATAACATAGTTCTTAGGCAGCTGCATATTGGTATCCCAAATGCCAGGCTTTGTTCCACTATACCCAGTTCCCGGAAAACTCACCAAGCAGTTGCTGTTCTGATATGTGGTACCAATTCCAAGCACCTTAGCCTGGTGACAGGACGGGTAGGACTGGCAGACTCTAACCTTAGCACAATTGCTTAGACCAAAGACCTCGTATCTGACAAGATATTCCCTAGGCTCAAGACAGGCCGGCACCACTGTGTACCACTTATATTCCTGGTCATGCAGCCATTGACCTACCCACACTGTGTCATAGCCTCGTTGATGAACCTTGATCCATACCTTCCCAACACTGCCGGTAAACGATCCACGGTCAGGAGCGCACTTTGCCATGTAGGTGAAGATGGGACTTGAGTGCGTGAAGCCACTCCGGTTGAAGGTGATGTCGATACCAGCTGTGGCTAGAACAGTACATAAAATGCCATTGTCATTGATTGGCACGGCATTGAAGCTGCATCTTATGTCGGTCGAGGCAAGATCTTGGACTGGACCATCTACTGGGCTGCACCAACTTTGAGACTGTTGAATGGTCCATCTGCGTTGAAGCCTGGCGTGGCGTCTGGAAGACACCCAGTCTAGGCGGCTGATTTCATAGCTAGAGATAGCACATGGCTATCAGGATGTTGGTGAGTCAAGATGGCAGAGAATTGGAAGTTTCATACCCATGACAGATAGCTGATGGGACCGTTGCCAGTATTACAATCTCACTTGCTAACAACATTGCGGCGGCTTTTCAGTTATGGAAATTCATCTTGATCAGATATCAAGGTACGAACCATGAGCTGAGGAATACGAAACCTTTTTAATCATTTCTTGGACCAGACTTGGCATCATGTTGAGCTATTGGCGATATTTTCGATGAAGTTGGCGCAGTATTTCCATTTACCTCTTATCTCATAATTCATCAACGAGATCTCGTTCTAGTAGAAGGCTACAAGCCAAGTAAGGCCAAGGGAAGACAATATTGAGTAGTAACGTAGATGTTCCATCCCTGACCTCAAGCCAACTTGGAGATGAAGTTCGAAGCTTGGCCACTAACCTTCACATCACTAACGGAGCACCATTCACGGTCAATCACCGTCCTCTCATATGAAAAAAACTGTGTGGCAAGATTATCATGTTTGAGTGTCTTCATAGTCACCTGGCAGTCGCGGAATGCTTAATAGAACATCTTGTTTTACTGTGATTGTCAGGCCATCTTACGTTCCATGTTGAAGACGGTGGCGCACGCGCATGAAGTAGATATATGATGTAGCAATGTCGAGGTCAGCATGCTATGCTGTATAGTTTTCGGTTCTCAACCTCTCACTACTGCCAGTAGAATAAGGGGAAAAACCGCAACCGTTCACACGCTAGAAAATCTATGAAACATTTCATTTGTTGCTGATGGTGCCATGCCTCACGACAGTTGTATTCACGACAGTGGTTCAATCACATTCGTTGAATCCATGAAAGACCAATGCAAATTCAGGTCAGAGATTATTTATTGATTATCACGTGATATCTTTCTTATCTAAAATATAAAATCTAATCAGATCGCGAAACCAAAAAGTCCTAATCCTTTCACCAATCCGCTCCCCTCCCCCCTAGAAAGAACCCAGAGAAGCAGACAAAATGAAGGTCCTTACACTAAACTTCCTTACCTGCGCCGTCAAAGCCTGCAAATCAACATCCACCTCCTTCCCCCTTCACCCAAAAGACTGCGAGATGGTATCCGACACCATCGAGCCGAACCCCAAGCTCCTCTATAACATCCTGCCTCGAGTCAACTGGACTGCGCTCTTGACTACTGTTGCTGAGGTATACCCTTACCCATACGCTCTCCCTTTCTCTGTTCTATTTCCATTTTCCCAACAGCAGCATGGCGCAAAGCTAACGCATCCAAAAGCTCGGTTTTCCAGAACTACCTCCCAACCCACCAACAATCGAAGAACTGCAAGCTGACGAGAAGATGACCCAAGAACTCCATACACTGCTGCTGGAGACGCAGATCAGTGAAGGATGTCTGGTGTGTGGGAATTGCGGACATGCGTATGCGATCAAAGAGGGGATTGCGAATTTCCTGCTTCCGAATCATTTGGTCTGAGGAAGAGGGAATGTGGTGCATTGGGGCTATAGACACGATGATGTGAGCTGCGAGTTTTGAAAGCTATTCGGCAAAGGAGATCTGGATTTGGGAGCCAGTAAGAGGATTGGGATTTGTGGCTGTGATACCCTGTGGTTGAGAGGAGAAACTGGATGAAGATGGATCGATGAGTGAATTCTAGCATATAGTGCATAAGCTTGGAGTCTGGTGTCCAATATTGATGTGAGGTCGTCGATGTATAGAAGTCACCTGCTTAGTTTTTGGTCGGGCTTAATTGCGCCTGGGACATCCAGTTCACAAGAGCATTAGATATAAGTCGCAAGAGTTGGTAATAATTGACATGAATCAAGCATGTTCATCGTCGCAAATCCTCTATTTTCGACATTCATCTGACCTGCTATCTGCATAATTGCCCCCCTCCTCCCAGCTCCGTTGCTGGCCTATATCTTCTATTCATACAAACACCCGTCCATCTCCGCTCGTGCATACATGCCAGCCCGGCCCACGCCAACCTATTACCAGCCAAAAGCCGGACGCAGGATTACTAGACATCGCAAGTAAAAACCACCAAATGAAAGGATCCGAGTCTGAACGCCATCGCAAAAAGACTTGGTTGAAAAGAGTACAGTCTTTGCCTCAACCCCGACCCGCCAGCTTTCTATGCAGAGCATTGTTGAACAAACAAGGGGAGAACGCCGGTTGCAACTAGTGATTTTGCAAAATGTGCCCGAGATGATGCCACCGAAGCAAGCCGCAATATGCAAGTGTTGATATATAAATAGTATTAGTTAAGGAAGCCTTTGCAGGCTGCTGTTCCGCAAAGACATGGAATACGATCCGTGCTGCCGATTTCACGCTCGAACTTGTAATCGTAGGTGAGTTCCTCGTCTGGTTCATATTAGCAAGTTTGTACAGATGTGAGGATGCAAGGACATACTCTGAGCAATGTCTCGCAATGCATAGATAACGATCCGCTTACTCTTCTCCACAGTGATGATCTTCGCGGTGCAATTAGGCATGCAGCTGTGATTGATGAAGCGAGCAATACCACCTTTCTTCGTAGCATCAATAACAGTGTTCTCATCGATCCTGAAGAGATAACTACTTCCAATACCACTCTTGAGATATCGATGCTCTCGAAGATCGGCCACCTGTTGTCGCACCTTCTCGCCAACATACTCAATAATCATATCGTTGACCGGAATGTTTTCCATGGCGTACAAGCCCCAATTGTGGATGGCAGATCGCGCAAACTTGACTGGCTTCTTTCGTTTCTTCAGCTGATTGAAGCGAAGAATATCAGCATCACCACCAAGAGTCTTCTTCTGATCATTAAGGTCAGCCACGAAGCGACGATTGTTGACACGATTAGTTCGAGAATTTCCTTTAGCACGCGCCTTCTCGGCAGCTATCTTGGACGCTTCTGCTGCTTCTGCCACAAGATTCTTGCCTGCTCTGGTAGCTTGCGCCTCTCGCTCTTCACGTGCTTTCTGGACCTTGATGCGATGAGGTAGGTATAGAGATTTCTCAGAATTGAGAATCTTCTTTGTTCCCTCAGTTCGTGCGCAACCAGTTGGGTTAGGGACGTAGTAGCCTTCGACAGTTGTATCACTAGTGACAAGACCTCTGTATCCGTTCCGGTTAAGGGCTTTGACTTCCTCCTGTCTCCAGCTGAAGGTTTCGGCGTTGCCCACGATGTTAGCGCTACTATCGAAAACGTTGGTCGCGGCTGGCATGTCCTCTTCGTCTTTCAGCATGTTCTGCAAACCATTCAGATCCAGAATATTGAGGAAGTCATCATCCACTGTCGCCCTCGGTGAAATGCCCGACATGCCCCATTCCACAGATGTTTCGACCGGTGCAGTCTCGACGATCTCTTCTTCCCATTCTGACTCCTCAGCGGATTGTTCTCGTAGAACCTCATCTGTGATGCCACCTTCAGCCTCCCGCTTGCGAGCTTCTCGCTCCTCAAACAGCTGCTTCTTTGACTTCTTTCTGTTCTTAGACTTGGCAGCTTTCTTCTTCTCAGCGAGCTCAGCGGTAGTTATGGCATCAACATCCGGCATAGGTATGTTATCAGTGGTAGCAGACAAGGGGAATTCACGTTCAATTTTGTCAGCATCCACGCCAAACAGCTCTTCGTCTGTCTTTTTCTGCAATTTCCGACCAGCCTCGACATGAGGGTTCTCCAGCTTTCTTTTCTTGTTTTGTGCTAGGGGTTCTGAGACAGCGAAGTTCGCTTCACTCATGGAATCCTCATCGCGAGTACCTATGGACGCCACGTCATCTTTGTTAGGATGCCTAACGACATCAAAATCGTCGTCGGAGGCTTCATCATCTGTGCTAATGCGACTGTGAGGGCGAGATTCTGGTTCCACGGTATCGCGACCACCTGATCGATCTTCTCTCTCCTCCTCGGAATCTTCGTCATCGCTCTGAAACAAACGGTGATGCAGAGGTCGAACATAAGCTTTCTTGGCCAATGGTCGAGCACGAGCAAATGGATCCTTGAATACGTTTTGGCTCTTTCCTTTGCCGCCTTTGACCTTCCGAATTCTGGGAAGAGCTGTAACATTGAGACGTCCGGGTCCCATCGGTTGGCGATCGGGCAAATCTGTTCGAGCATTTGGCGTCCCCATGCCAGGACTATCGTCACGGTCAATGTCTTCGTGGATGAATGGAAGTTTGGCATCCTTGGGATCGGGGATGTTGAGCTTCCGTCTCTTTGCTACGTGGTTTGCAGGATCCAAGAAATTATGCAGAGCAGGTCCGGCAATCTTGGTTCTGATATTCCTGAGAAGTTGTTCCTTGAGTTCCCGCCGTATCACTTCGATGGCTTCCTTTGCCGGATCGAAATTTTTGGCACGCTCTTTCTTCTCATCTTCGATATCAGCTGCTTCCCCTCTCTGACGAGCTGCTGCATCTTGCCTATCGCGTAGCTCCGATGAGGTGTGAATACGAGGTGGGCTACGGCTTCGTCTTCGAGTATCCTCGTAGGAGTGACGACTTGTATGGCGCATGCCGCTGGTACCGTATGGTCTCATCTTCATGTACATCTTGTATGTGAAGAACGCAGTGCCGTCCAAATCTCGAAAGCATTTTTCGAGTCTTGCCCTGCCGTCGGAGTTGTCTTCAAATGTGATGAAGTACCCAGAACGATCCGCTCGAACCTCAACAAAACCATTGTGTCGCATACGTTTCTTCATGTGGACGATGGTGGTCGGTAGTACGGGTACAGAGTCTTTCGGCACGAATATGTAGGGTTCCGTCTCCAATTGTTCTGCGATTGAGTCATCTGCGATCAGTGTTAGAGCGCGAGGTTTGCTGGGCGCAAAACCTGCTGGGACTGTTGGAGTTGACTGGCTGACCGGGCTCGGTGCAGTGTACGGTCTGAATGGTGCTCCTCTATTTGCATGCGCGGCAGGTCCTCTCGGCGCAGAAGGTGGAGGGGCAGAAAACTTGACGCTCTCTAGTGGCTTAGAAACGGGTGCTGCGGTCTTGGTCGGAGGGGGTGGCGGTGGTAGTGCTGGAGGCTTATTTGACTTCAGTAGCTGTTCTAGCATCCGGCTACTTTTATAGCCATCAGGATCGTATTCAATCTTGATATTTCGCGTCCCAATTCTTTGCCCGTTACCAGTGACAACTGCCTTTTTGGCTGCCTCGATGGCAGTGGCAGGTCGTCCGTGCTTCCCAGCTCTTGAATCCTTATATTTGAAGGTAGCGAAACCCATAAAACTGCCAGTATCGGGGTGCATTTTATTGCTGCTCTCGGCGATGTCTCCAAAGCTGGAGAAAAAGGCCGTGACATTAGTGAAGTTGTGAAGAGGGTCGAATCCGCTGACGACAACCTGAGTTGGTGGTCCGGGTCCTATTGATGTAATGGAATCATATTTGTATGGTCGAAACAGATACGCTACATGTCGTAGGCGCGATTTCTGCTTGTAGAAGTCGGTGTTGATATAGCCTAATCGGCCACCTTTCGCCAGCCGTGGATCTGCTGGGGGAGCGTCATCTTCCTGCACTTTCGTTAGCCACGCAACTTCAACGATAGATGACGCTACCCCAGCAGATTATGTGTACGTACCAAACCAAACTCCTTATATTTAGCAGGAAGCCCCCTCTTGCCCTCGGCTTTTTTGCGCTCATGTGGGCTCAGCTTCTTATCGCAGATGGGATCGTAGATACATTTGCTGCCTGCGGAACCACGGTCTGGATCTCGCGTCAGAATTCGAGGTTCTGTAGAGGCATGGTTTGTAGTATGCGGTTGCGTTCGCGCGACGTCATTATGGAGATTGGCATTGTTGGCAGAAAACCCACTGGTATTTGTCGTCTGCGCACTGGGCTTATATCCTCCCGGGCTTGCACCAGGATTGGGAGAGAATTCGATATTCGTTAAAGGGGTAAGACTGCTAACAATATGTGAGGTGCCAGCTGTCGGGACACCAGTACATTGTGCAGACGCGCTAAAGACAGATGATACTGTGCTCGAGTGTGAGCTGGCAGATCCAACATCATTCAAGCTATCGCCAGGCGGCAGATCGATATCTTCTGCGGGCACGTGTGCAGCATTGCCGTGGTGATTGATATTTTCTGTAGGACGTGCTGAGCCAGCATCTCCGAGCCGGGAGGATCCATAGACCACCTGGATATCAGCAACAGGACGTATGATGGGCGACTCCGAAGCTTGCAACTTGCTCTTTACCCGCTCTTTTGCTCTCTCCTTGGCGGCCTTTGGTGCAGTAGGGAAGAACTGGGCGAAGCCTGGTCCGGATGCGCGAGACATCGTGCAAGAATAATCGATCTACCTCAATCGCCGGCCACCAACCATCATCTCATGTGTAGTATATAGCGCAACTGCATATAGGATAATCGAAAGGGCGAAAGCCTAAGAACGCGCAGAAGCGAAATAGAGCTGCACGCGACGGGCCTCAAGGGAAGATAGGGGCAGTCCTTTGCGCAACCGCAATGAGGCCTAGCAGATGTCGCAGATAATGTAACAAAGTGTTTGTGATGCCGGTATCAGGATGTGATGGATTCAGAGAGTGGTAGTGGGATGTAGAAGTTTGGTTGTTGCTGGGCTTGGTGAAGGAGATCAGGAAGTCAAGTCAAACTCGGCTTGGCTACGAAAGAGGCTAGAGGTCACGTGAATTAAAATTTCAATTCCATGTGAGAAACGTCAACAATTCAGCACGAAATTGGTTGAAATGTGTTGAATTGTTCAGCAATTGATCTTCACATAATACACCTGTCCTCTCACTGTGCTTATGATACCTTGTTTCTTGTTTCAGGTTAACTGGGAGGTTCTCCTTTGCCCACTTTTATACACAGATCTAGTTGCATCACTGACAACCAGGCATATAAACTTTGTAGCTTTTTCTAGAGGAGGAAAGGAAAAAGAGAAGGAGAAGCCCGGTACTGCTCAGAAAGACAGGGTGGCATGGCCTTGAGGTGATGGACTTCATGTTCACTACTCTCAGGAGTCGGCATCGCGCTAGAGTCGAATGAGTGTCCATGAATGACCCAGCTCATAAGCTATACAAGTAATCAAGCTGCTTTTATCAGATATCCTCTGCTCAAGACTCTTTGATGAGGTCTAGCCCTGAGCACGGTAGCCGCTTGATGAGCTCCCACAAATGGTTGGTGCTTAGGAAGAACTACGAAGTCCAAGCTGTATGACATTGGAAGAGTTGAAGACGGCAGCTACTACCAGACTAACGATCTACGATGGAGCCATACTAGGGCATAAGCCTGAAAGCATCATAAGCTGAGGTGCACAAAACAGAGATATATTTGGCTCACCACAAAAACCGGAATCTCACCTTTACCACAGAAACTTGCTTCGTGAGAGTTATGTCGTTGCTGATCAATACGTGAAGTCCTTTGTTTGAAGTTGAGCATAAAACGGATACACCATACTTCTTCCATGTCTCAGCACTTAAGGTTGAGGCTCAGCAAACCTGCCTTCTGATGATCTGATTATCAAGTCGTACATACGACGACTGATCGATCGCAATATCCGCGACTCAATTCCCAGGATGCAATTCCAAGCTTGCAGAGCATTCAATCGTTCATAATCGGCTCCAGCCGTCCATCGTAGGGACAGCTGTGCCGGAATGACCCAGCTTTGGCACCAGTTGCCGAGCTGCGTCTACCTCAGGAAACGCACCTCACTTCATCACACT
>MU253814.1:0-86598 GCA_019669825.1 Calycina marina | reverse complement strand
ACGAACTTGTCAGGAGTATATTACTGTAATTAGAGAAGAGGATTCCAAGTAGTTTAAGTAGTTTAGAGTTGTGTTGGCGTTGTTTGTACCATAATGATATATTGGTGGGGTATAAAGTGCGCCGTTCGCTATGCAAGTACGTTATAAGAAAGAAATTTAGACCTCATATTTCAAAAAAAAAAAAAAAAAAAAAAAGAAAAAAAAAGCGGAATAGCACCAATACAATTACAGTATAGCTATCGAAGCCAGGCAGTGCTCTGCAGCATTACGACTTTGCATACATACTACATGAATATTCGCACTGCATGGATTGGGTGTGATGATGTTGTATATCCATATGTGACTAGGTGTGACAGGAATGCTCCCCTAACCCAAGTATCGACAATTTTACACTGCGCCCAGATAACTGGGGCACCGCCTGCGTATAAGTCATGCTCTCACGTGATCTCACTTCACACAGATATGGTGTTATTTCCCAACAATAAATTGTATATCTAAGCTGTGCTCAATTAAGCTAGTAGAGCATACTGTTTTGAATTCTGTCGACTTCTCGCTCTCGTCCAGCAATAGCCTGCTTAATCTTTTCTCTCCAGCTTCCAAAGCTACCTGGTGAAAATGCTGGCAAGCCCCATAGCATGGACAGCTCCTCGCTACGGTTGCCTCTCAGGGTGGACTTTTGATATGCGTCGATGGTCGATACGATGTGTAATGTCTGCGCGTCCCAGTCAAGCGCAGACTGCTCCATCTCGGCGAGAAGATCAAGAATGGCGGGAAAATCTTCCCTTCTATGCCAGTATATGATCATTAATTCGTTATAGAGCTGGGTGGTGCCTCCCAAGATCTGAGAGAAAAGGCCCAAAGACTTGATCTTTGGCAGAACCGACAGAGTGAGCATAGATGGTTTGGAAAAGGAGCGATCTAAAAGCCGGAGACCGAGAAGGAGGTGGGACGGATACAGCGGACCGTCTCGTGCCAGAGCTGAGATGCCTTCCTCTGTCACAGGTTGTGCCGGTACCGGCTCCGGTTCGATATCTGGCTGCTCATCGGCCTCCTCTTCTGCCTCAGCAGCAGCTGCGGCTGCCTTGGATTTCTTCTTCAGCTTCTTAGCTGCTTTCGTTGAGCGAGGCTCGTGCTCGGGTGCTGTTTCTTTCTGGTGTAATCCCAGCTTAGGGATCAACGAAAACACTTCCTCCTCCATTACTGCCCACAATTCGACGTCTGTAGTCGAAGCTCTCATGAGCCTCTCCACACGTTCTCGCTCAGGTTTCCGTAATTCTTCAAGTTTGTTGTCCATGGCTTCATCTCCTATCCTCTCCCTCTCGGTCTGCTCGGCTGTCATACCAGGCTGGAAGCCAATCGCTCTTGCGGCTGCCGCACGAAGCGCAACAGGATATCGTTTTATCAGTTGCTCCATCTCAGCATTCGTTCTCTCCTTAGTGACGTTGGAAATCATCCTCCCGACTTGTTTCATCGCTCCTTTCTTGTTCGGTACGGGAGCCATATCACTGTCAACCATAGCAGTATCCTTGAACAGGTCGAGAGTCGGCAACGCTCTCTTGCTCATGCGTTGGTGTTGGTCAAACATGTCGGAAAAGAGCTTTTGGAACACAGACTTCTCGGAAGGTGTAATAGTCGATAGTCGATCCTGACCTGGATCCATCTTCGAGGTCAATCTATCAATAGCGTCCCGCTCCTCATATGTATCATCTCCTTCGAAGACAATACTGTTACGTTCGTAGCCATCACTGGTGCCAAACTCGTCAAACGACGCAGTTTCCTTCTGTTTTCGATCAATGCTGTCATGATTCCGACCACCACTAGTGCCAACTTCGCCAAATGATGCAGTTCTGTTTTGTGATGGTAAGGCCCTAGATGCTGCTCCGTCTTTTGTCGCGTACGAACGAGAACCCAGGTAGTCCGTCTTCACTTTCAACCACCTGTTTTCTGGCACCATCCAGGTTTTCCTAATCAGACCTGATATCTCGCCATCCGCTACTCGGAACTCTTCAACTCCAAACTTGTCAGACACAGCGGGCTCTCGGTAATGTAAGCTTGTGGTCCTGCGTATCCTCGGTCCTTTGTGTTCATCCGCTGATTCACAAGGTTCTACAGAACTTGCAGGATCTGCCTCTCCTACAGTCTGCCTTCTTTGGTCTGGCGGGGCTTCCCTCTTGCAAGGACATGTAACTCCAAAAGTCCTTGTACCAATCGAGTTGACGACACGCGATTGAACAGCTGGTTTTCTCTGTCGTAGACCCGACAGCGTCCGTGTTTGGTATAGAAACGGCAATGCTGTAAAACGAGCTGTGAGCGGCACTGCCTCGAGAGCAGCCTTGGATGCCATTCTCTGATCAACAGACTGCTTGTTGAAAACAGGTAAGGTCACAGCGAAATTAAGATTTTGGCGGATCGCCGACGATTAGCCTAGCCGAGTGTTCTATAAGCCGTAGTACCATATTATCCGAGCCGAGCATTCCGAATATTTGGGTCCATACAGGTGTGTGTGTGTTATTATTTAACGTCCGGCGGGCACGTGCTCAAGGCACGTGTCCTGGGAACCCTACGGATTATAGGACGCCAGGGGAGGTAGGCCCCTGGGGTGCGATCTAGTCTACTAGTATATAAAATGATGTTACACGTCGACCGCCTTTATACAGTTCAGCAGCCTCCAGATGGTAGTCTTTCGCGAATGAATATGTTTGCTGCCAGCTTGCAGTTGGTCCCCCCTCCCTGACCCCTTCCCCGTCGACCCGCTTCCTCCACACGAGGTTTTTTTTTTGGCTTTTGAAGAGTGGCATATAACAAGGAAATGAATCGAGACTTGTGCGGGCCGTTATGACCCGTCGTCATCTCTAGAATGTTGTAAACAGACTGTAGTGGGGGTTCATACAGGCTACAGGTACTCACTCACTCCACTCAAGGGGGGATCATGTGTTCGTTTCTCCGCATCGATTGCCGTTTAGGCCACGCCGTATAAAAAGATGATGATGAGTAAATTAGCACCCTTAAAATTGCTTGACTCGATGGAACTGCCGCGCAGCTTAGACTGACAAAATTCCCAGAGAACAGAAGCGTCGAGCAATTTATACTTGACTTTATAAGAAGGTATTCTGACACCTCTTTGGTACTCGTGTCTCGAATAGTTCATGCTTAAATCATCAAGCTATTCTTGCATTAATTGAAGCATCTGATAAACCTGATAAGCCTCGTATACACGTTACAACCGGAGAGCAGCTATTTAAAGGGAAAACAAAACGACTCTTGTACGCCTCTGTGCTTAATCCCGCACAAGGTGGTTGAACTGGTCAGGTTCAGGTCCCAGTATTCCTGCTGCTCATATCAACTTCCTGAAATTCCACTGCTGTCTCTGCACCTGCATTTTTGACATCCGCAACATTACCCTTCCTGTTAAAGAGCTCGATTAGACTTTTCCTCCTCCCACCTGAGTTTGAGTTGATGCTCAACCAGACACTCGACCGTCTCCGAGCCCCGGTAGCTGGATTCACGGTCTTCCAGACAACATATACTGGCTCAGATGGTCTCCCTGTGTGCAACTTCCCATCCGCATATCTCTTGTAAAAGATGCAACCAGCGCATAGGAGACACAGGATACCTATATATATTACCA
This sequence comes from Calycina marina, assembly GCA_019669825.1. Classification (NCBI taxonomy): domain Eukaryota; kingdom Fungi; phylum Ascomycota; class Leotiomycetes; order Helotiales; family Pezizellaceae; genus Calycina; species Calycina marina. The sequence goes on along the minus strand of MU253814.1, from coordinate 82,970 downwards.
GCACCGTCAATGCCATGGCTCCGTAGAGCCTCCATCTCTGCTTCCGTAGTCATCCTCTCCTGCTGCAGTTGCTACAATTACAAAGCTATCTCTCGCGTGTTGAATCTATGAACGACTTTCCTATACAGTCTTCCAGATATATGACTCGGGTTGCAAGCTGGCGTAGACGATGTCCTCCTAGCGGCCTGACTTATCGGAGGTAGAGATTCCAATTCGACATCTAGATTCATATATGGGTTTCTGCTGATACTGCCACGCTCGAGCTTCAGGCGGGGAATGCCCAGAGATATAGATCTTCGATGGAGTCTGATATTCGGCATCGCTTTGTAGGGGATCGATAGGGAGGCCAGAGGGAGATAGCTCGAGGTTTTGTGATAGGATGGCTTGCGCTGAGATGACAAAGGTGTTGATTTGTTGTGGTGTGTTAGGAACAATGGCTACTGGTTGGAGATATCGATCACCTCACTCGACTGACAGATCCGCCTAGCTTCTAGATGGATTTTGAAGACAATGACGAAAGTCAAGAGACGTTACCTGTGAGCCCTTTCTTTATTGCCACCGGCGTCTCCCTCTGATGAGTCCCTTATTGCTTCTTGGAAGGTTCTGCCAAGTTCCCAGTGTTCTTGATGCGTTATCTAAGATACCTAAGTAGCTACTTTACCCTATTGCTCCCCTGCCAAGTATAACAAGCTTTGTGGAGGTGGTCATCTGTAAATCAGTTTTGCCTCTACGAACAATATGGGGAAACATAGGTACTGGCTTCATGTTCTAGTAACATGACAAGCTGTCTTGATTTTGAGATAAATGAACCAAGGTATTCTTGCCCAGCTACCTACCTTTCCATCCTATTGAAAACCTCCATTATTATCAATTCAAAATTTCGCGTAATTTTCCTTTTCGAATATCAAATATGCACGGCGCTTTGCTTTTTCTGCAAATGCTGTCCCACGGTGTAATCTCAATCTCCACGGTCAAATACTGGCTGCGAAGCCCCTTGCAACTGAAACGACCGAGCATGGAATACCATTTTCGTTGTTCATCAGCTACTTAGCTATCTTACAGAGTTAACAGTGCGGTATTAGTATTGTCGTTAGAGTGAGGCTCAACCACTGGAATTGGCTATCTACCAACTGATTTTGGCTGATGTCTTCGTTGCTTGCCAAAGTCGGAATTTTCGTTCGTCATGGCGTGCACTGTGAAGATGCTGTTATGGACGGATGATATTTTGGCTTCGACGGTCTACTTGAGGGTGGTTCCGGTGAACTTTTCGTGGTCGATCCTTGAGCGACGTTGGTGTCAGCAGACTGAAATGTGCGAAACTAGATCAGTGACTACCGGGTTGGTCTTCGGAGCAGAAACCACTTTGGGCTGCCTGACCGAAACAACTGGCCGAGAGGTTCTCTAAGAATTATATCTTGCGTAGGCGATTGTATGTTTTGGTAGGGAAAACACCACTGGTTCGACACCATGTTCCTCAGGCGGGCTACTTCCACTATCGGAAGCACCCTCCTTGATTGATTGATTGTTCCATTTACGCGCTGTGTCAGCCTAAGGCTATGCAGTACGGCTATGCCCTAGGGCATAGCTTGTTGTATGTAGCTAATAGCTATTCCCAAAGTGATTAAATCCGAATATTTTCCAAGTGACAGTGAGGGTCTAGCCCTAGAGAAGTACCCTCGTTGAAAGCCTGCAAGACAACTTTCTCCACTTATCGCTTAAGACGAGAAGGTGATACCTGTTCACGGATCTTGGGCTGGCCCTTTCAACCTATTGATGACTAAGGTAAACTCTCGCCAGACAATCTGGGCGTCTTTGTTCTAGTGGCAGTGATATCTGCATCAGCAACCATAGAAGATGAGCGTTTTAGTGTTTGACTAAAGGTTCGTTCAACAGGGCATTCATCTTGATCCAATATTTCTGTTAGGTTGACAAAGCCATTTCGGCTGATGATTGGCAGTGATCTAGCGGCGGCATCCCTTGCTTTAACCGACGACCCAGTATTCAATACAGGCGGTGAGGTGTCCAATTTTCTAGCCTGGTTGCCGTTCGTTGAAAAGGTTTTCATCCATGCATTGCGTACAGCAAGGCCGAGCGATAGAGCAACGCTTCTATCTACACTGTTCCCTACGATCTTCAGTCGCTCGGAAAGGCCACCTACGAGAACATCTGTATCCGGGAAGCCCTGTGCTCGCCTTGATTCCATGATGGTCAAAACACGATCCTGATCCCAATGAAGAGTGTTACCCATCCTGGCGTCCCTAACTTGCTCGCTAGTAATCACGGCACCAAACAATCGATCTGGTCTAACCCTGCCCCAAGCTTTCGATTCAGGCTTGACGCTCTCGGGTAGATTTTCGCTCAGTCGCATTCGTGTTGGAAAGAGTGCCCTGTGCAGCTCCATCAGCATTTGCATATTCTTGTGAATATACTTGTCTATGATGCCGAGACCGTGCTTACCGTTGCTCCTTTGTCATCACTCCTTTCCCGTCTCGTTTTCCATCTGGTCTTTTCAGGCCAAACCATGCTGAAGCAAAATCAGATCCCCTAGGTTGGGTTGGTATTGCTGCAATCTGAGCTAGACGGTCTCGTCCAGGCCGGCGCGGCAGTACATGATCCGGGAAGCGAATGCAATGAAAAGTGAGTCCATTGCCAATGTCATCAAGATCTGATACAGAATCGCTAGCACTATTGCTGTGAAAGGGTGTTGGATCTGTCAGCGTTGTAGCAACCGCACACCCATTTGCCAGTTTACCCACGCTACGCTTCTGTTTGAATATAGGATCGCGGTGAGTTATCCCTGGATGTTCGATAGGCTCCAACCCTGAAGCAGTGAATGACACGAACAACCGACCTCGAGATTGTGCACTGCCTGTCGAACAAGGCTGTAGAACAAAGATGCTTACCTGATAGCCTAAGCCCACGATGCAACATATCAATTGAGACAAGACATCATCATCTCCTCGTTGAGATATATTAAGAACATTCTCCAGCATTCCATATTTCGGCCTATGTATAAAATGAGCATATCCGCGATGACTCTTTATGTCATGGCACCAGAAATTTAGGAAATGCAGGTCATGTGCCCCCTTATCTTCGCCCACGTCCTCCAAGAGACGGCCATGTTCGATTCTTGCCTGGTAATGCGCATGCTATTTTAAAAAATGACTTACCGATAGAAGTCAATATAGGCCGCAACACTGGCAACCATGGATTGATTTCTGAGACCTTTTTCGTTGTTCCTTAGGGAATTAAGCTTGCTGAAGCCTTGACAAGATGAGCCCGCTGAAATGAAGTCTATGTTGCCTGGGGCAGGAATCAAGTCTGAATTCTGTGGATTGCCTTTCATGGCCTGGTACAGGAGGTCGTTAACTGAGCCATGGAACAGCTTTGTGGCAGAAAGCCCTTTCAGATTTGCATAGTATGTATGGATTTGTGGAGATTCGTAATCTACGGCGTAGGCGTTGTGAATAGCACCACCCTCCTCCAAGCCTCTGCCAAAGTTTCCACCACCGCAGTAAAAATCCAACCCTTTGAGCTTTGAGTGAGGGAACTTTTTCGTCGGATCGAACCCTTGTATCAGGGATGGCGGTGGACTAAGTAACATGGGACAAAGAGTGATGGGTCCATCACAAATCCGTTCTTTGAGCATGCTTGTAATGAAAAAAGCACATCCGGTTCCATTTCGATCATAAGGCGCTGGTATGGACCGGCTATCTAGATCCTGCTGGCTGTAAAATCTGACCAGACAAGTGCGCTCAATATTCTCGGCCTTCATCTCGATCATAGCGTTGGTATAGACTAATTCGTTGGGCCGATGGTGACCGCCAACACTCAGCTCACAGCGCCGGAGTAGCTTTCTTAAGAGCACTCGTCTTCCTGACTCACTGTCAATGTATTCAACGATCTCATATGGCTCTAACTCATATTTAGGATTCTTTTCAGGAGAGAGAGCTAAGATTGTCTGTCCTTTTGGATATTCGACAGGTAGCACCACCGTCTTGTGGCTGCATGTCTTGTGCTCATCTTTCAGCGTGACGAGCTTCTCTAAATCCCAGAAGGTTTGTCGCACGAAAAGACTTCGACCAGGTGTCCCGTGCCAGCGTATCGGTATAACATCCAGGGTATCCTCTTCAAAGAGCGGGTCTTCGTCTCTGCTGAGGTGTTCTTCTGTTTCGTCTGTATAACAGTTGCAATGATTCGAGAAAAACAACTCGTACTCATGTGGGTACTTCATAGTACCGCAGAAAGTATCTTGGGGATGATAGAGCCATAAGACATCAAATGTCCTTCTTCCTGCCTGAGATGTGTGGATTTCCTGGACATAACCATACCAGCAATCCACAGATGTGGTGTGTATCGATTGTTGCCACTTCCAGTTGCCCCCTTCCTCTTCTGTTTTCACTGCGACAATGTCGCCAACCTTGATTGCGCTGATACGTTGGTTCTTCGCTAAAGGGGAGTATGAAGGTAACGCAACCACAGGCCGCCCCTTACCCGGTAAACCATTCAACGAGTTCGACTGCATCGGCTGTTGATCTTTTAGGGTTACCTCTTGAAGCTGGTCCCGGAACTTCATGTGCTCAAAGCACTGGTACACGTAAGGTGTGACTATTGTCTTCACAGTTTGCTGCACCTGCTTGCGTATAAAATCTTTATGCAGCAATTCTTTGAATATGACAAGTCGACGTAACTTCTTCTTCTTCTCATTCTCCTCTAACCCGTTGCACTCTTTGAACAGGAACTGTATGTTCATTGACACTGCATTTCGAAAGTCGTCCCCTTGATATTCCTCGTACCATTGGTAGAACTCCGACGACTTCTCATGTGTTCTCCGCAACCATCGTGCGAAATTTTCTCGAAACTCATGGACTGAAACACTTTTTTTGTCCATCAACGCACACTCGCTGTAGTCAACAAAGTGTTTCGCCAGATTAGCAACCCAGATGAATCCCTTGTAAAAGCGCCGGTACTCCGCAGCGGGTATGCGTAAACGATAGTAGACTTTCGATCCGCTATTTAGTTTCGATTTAAGCCATACTGCTCCGATTTCGTGAAGTTCCGCAGGTGTCCCGTAACCCTCAATAGAGCACTTGTCGAATGGCACTCCTTCCACATAGTATTCTATATTCTCGATTTTTAGATTACCGTCGAAGAGAAGCACAGCATGCCCTGATGAGGTACCAAGGTCTGCCAAAGACCTCAATTCATAAGCATGGTGGGCATTGGTTCCCGGCAGGTAAACGCTGAAATCCGTCAGGTCGATTTCTTTGAAGTCCTCTTCATCATCTGACAAGCCTTTGTCATTCTGGACCTTTTGCCGAAGTGCTGTGAGAAGTATACGCAGCACATCTTGCTCTGTGTACTTCTTCCGGCACAATTCATGTCCTGGGGTATGAGAACGTGGGTACGCAAAGGAATCTGGGGGTTTATCCTTGGCCTCTTGACGTTCAGCTGCCTCGAGGACACCGTCCGTGAGTTGTAACTCGTCCACGTCGTCCACGTCATCCACTATTCAACTATCAGCACCTAAGGCCGACTACATCGAATCAAATAAACGATATACTTATTATCGGCAAAGAAGAAGGCATATTTTAAGTTCTCTGGCTAGGCGTAGAAGTATGTTTGGCGCCCTCCTGGACTACCCCTGAATATCGGTAATAGCTACCTGAAGAAGTTTTGAAGCTCAATCCCGTATGAGCCGAGCAAAAGCATAACAGTACCGTAAGACCGTAAGGATGAATGCAGTAGGCGGATGGACGGCTGCGGATATCATAGAAGTGATTCATGAGGAATTTATGGATTCCCAGCCTCTCTCATTATTGTTGTTAGTCTCATGTTTTTGAAGGTGGGCCACCAAGAGTGTGGATCGTTGTCTCCATTTTTCAAATACCAGAACAATATATTCAAAGGAAAAGAGCTTGCGAACTGAGAAAAGAACAGTCATTGCGCTCACTCTAGGCAAAGGTGGTTGATAGGTACATACTGGCGGTGCAGAATAGACATAAACAGGTAGGGTAAGACCATCCACTAAAAGTTGCTTTTGTAGTACAGTGCTCTTCTATTCACCACATATTGAAGATAGTCTAAAGACACAACAGGGTAGGTGAATTGTTGTGCCAGGTTCTGTGGGTGAAACCTCGCATTCTGAACTCTGCATTCTGATCTGTACTTCCAAGCTATCCTCGCTTAGGAAAGTTTTAGCTACAAGCTACTTATGCTGCCCTTCATTTACCTCATTACCCGGGAACTGAATCTGGCTTCCTATCTCAGCCCTGTCTTGCAAATTGACTGTCCATATCCTTCGAGCCCAGCAATAGTTTGTGGATATTCCCTCTTGCGCTCCAAACAATATTCTCCGTCCATCCTACTTCCCGTACAGCTCCTCCGGCCCCGTACTTCTGTATATCGGAGTCTTTTGACACCGTTCCTTTCGCTTTGTGGTGGTCAAATAAAGGAGGCGTAACACTAATGCATTGCATCCCCATTCTCTGCTTATCTCTACCATGTCGACATAGCCCAGCAAGCGCATTATCGAATGGCCCGGTCAAGTGGTCGATGCTCAGATCGAATAGTATCTTCCTTGCCCCTCTTTGGCTCACGGCGTAAGCGAAGCTACATATTGGTCCACCTGATATGTGTACCCATCGTGTGTATGGAAATTCTGAATAGTTCTGGAAGCCATGGACTTCTTCAGGAGGTGGAACAGTGACATCAGGAGATATCGTGTACTTGCGCGATAAGGCGAGTATCCCAGGATCTGTGGCGGAAACCTCCTTATATTCGTCCAGAGTCTCGGGGAAGACCTCCCCGCAGTGACCCAGCCAAAGCACATCCCAATCATCGCCATACGGCGAAGCATCCTCCCGTGAATATTGTACTGCTACTCATCAGTATCTTGCACAACTTCCATCTTCGACAGCTGCCGCAACTGTAGGGAAAGAGCGACGCACAATAACTCGCTCCCTTCGCAAACTCCACCAGCTGCTTCTTCAGCCTGACATCCCAGTCCATATCATCCTCCATTATCAGCGCGCTGGCATAGCCCTCCTCTACAACCGTCCTAATTGCATTCATATGTCCGCGCCAACTTCCCAGATTCGATTCCCAAAGCACCTTCCTATCGATACCGAATGGCACGGCTTTATCTGGGATGTCGTCCCCTATGACGCCGTCGATCCAGGAGATGCCGAAGCCAGTTAGACTGCTGATGAGGGCGAGAGCGTCGCGCTTATCGCTTCGTGACGGGAGGCCGATTGCGAGGACCTTTTGGAAGCCGAGGGTGGAGTTGGAGATTGGGGTGAGTTTAGATGCGGGTGTGGAGGGTTGTATGTAGGATGTGGCAAAGCTAGAGGCATATTAGTAATTCTGTATCTGAAGGAGCTGAGATTATTGCGTATGTACTGGACAACTTACTTTGACGAATGGTGCTGCATGAATATAATGATTGTGTGCTTTAGCAGCAGAAGGCACAGGCAGGCTAGACCAGCAAGACCCCAGACGGGTATCGCTCGTGGATGTATCATCATGTCGATAAAAGAATTGAATTGCTGGCTTCTATTGCTGTTAAGAAACGCGTAACATGAGATGGAGGTGGTTCTCGCAAGCGAAGTTGTCGCTGCCAAGACCGTTTGCTCCCGTTTGGAACATAAATCGTGTTGCGACCTGTGAATCACAGAGGACTGCACGCACGCGAACACATTGTAGCCCTTGAAGCTTGTGCCATCACTAGAACAGCCAGTGTTTGGAAGGCTTCGCTTGAAACCCCGAATGAAGGTATTTCAATAGAAGCACGCGCGTCCTTCTTTATTCAATGACCATGATAGCATAATCAACGGAATTTGCATTGAAGAACAGAAAGGAATTGAGGTATAACAGATTGATCATTTCAACGCTCAATATCCATACACCATTTGACTGCCGCTGCCTCTACCATGCATGCTTTCACCATTTCCATCATGAGATCGTGAGTCGTAAATCCATCCATAAGCTCCCCCTTATCTTAATAGATCAGACCTATGTACGATTATTATGTATCCCTCCCCTGGTTTATGTTAGAAGCTATATGATTGTGTAGTCTCCAGTGGCGCCAATACGAATCTGTATGTCCACAGAGCCAAAAGCTCTTCGGTAAACTGGTCCAGTTCCACAACGTGAAAATGGTCCCTCCATCTTTCAAGAAATTCCTTGGAACGGTACTCTCTTCCCAATGCTGCTGCCCAGGAGAACAGTTCAACATTCCAGCCCCTTAGCAACGCGCGTTCGACGTTCTTGAAGAAGCCTCCTGAGTACTCTGCTTCCGCAGAGTCTCCACTGGCCAATATAATGGTAGTTCTGTAAGAACAATCATTAGTAGCTGCTCAGCTATGTGAAAACATGTCGCGGAGTTACTGCTATGGAACGACTCACGGTAGCTGGGTGTCAACTAGACTTTCTAGAAGCTTCATTTGCAAGATCTCATCAACTCCTTGCTCACAGACCTGAGCATCGTCTAGTTAGTAATCTGTCAGTGGTCCGAATGGGCCGCTCCCACCTGAGTTGTTATATGGCCTCTGTCAGAACTTGAGTGACCAGAGGTTGTAGCATAGCCATTGCCACTACCGTTTCTTTTCTTGGCAGTGCCTCGTACAAAGCCCTTCCTCTTCACCACTCGCTCAAGAATGCTAACATCGTAACCCAGCTCTTCAGCCCTTGATATGTATGATGGAAGAGTTGCTGCCCCTGACATGAAGCTGGACCCCACAACTATTCGACGAGCAACATGTCTGCCTCGCTCCAATATCAAGGACAAGGCATCCCACGCAAATGGAGGCTGTTTAATATAGGCCTTTTCATTCAAACCTCTCGCTATTTTGATCGCGTTAAAGAAGCCTATATCAAGAAGGTTAGTACGAATGAAGAATGCAGATAGCTGTCGTATTGCGAGGTGGATTCATACCGATCACGATGTTGCTAAGGTCTACGAAGATGTGGATGGGTGTGGCCGCTGAGGATTTAAACAGTGGGACTTGGTACAACTTGTTTGAGAGCTTCGCCATCTTCTCCTCATATGTCAAAGTTTCGAGCAGTTGTATAATATGAGGGTCAATTGGTGTGTTGGGTATTGACGGAGTAGCCCAGACCTTTGTCGTCTTCGAGAGAGCTGGCTGCAGATAATCCTCAACCTCAGACTCGAAATCCGCCGTATTCTTGATGATCTTCACATAGTCATCTTGTCCAGTAGTTTTTTGACATTTTGTGGCTCGATGTCTCCGTAATTCCCGCGAGCGATGTGATCCAGCTCCTGATACAGGCTTCAACAGTACTTCATCCGTCCATCGCCCATTTTTGCCTTTGTTGGGTTGTAGCGTGTCCAATACCAGGGAAGAAGGCAGCGTATCTTCTAGCTCGGTATCCGTGGAGTGGGTTATCTTGGGTGTTGAATCATTGTCATTCCAGTTGCAATGGCTGAATAGTTTCCTGAAGTCTCCTAAGCTCTTCGATAGGACATGGTCCGAGTGTTTACATTTACACTCGTCCAAACATAGGCTTGGTTGAGTCTTCTGCTGATTTGTTCTGTAAGCCTCAAGCAATTCTAAAGTTGATTCCCAGTTCATCAAGAGCGAGGAGGATCCTCGGGGATGAGCGTCTTCAGTGGCGCTGCCGTTCATTCTGAAGGGTAAGATCAGTTTGAGGGTTTTGCAACTGGCATTTAGTGAACGTACAATATATAGAGCGACTGAGTGGAATTGACATGGCTACAGCACTTTTGGTAGAAATGTGTTTATTGTTTTACAAATGCAAGCAGTGCTAAGACATCTGAATTGAATGTTGACATCAGTTGAAGCTGATGGTTCCATGAATCCACTATCTCCACCTAAACGCCAGCCCTTCCCCTAGTGCTATGCTAGCGCCGTGGAGATTCCCAGAATTCGCATTACGCTAAGCCCTATTAGGGGCCATCGCCTAATTCTGCCAGATGTTTTCTCTACTGTGCAGCATGTATACAAATTCAAGAGCTAATACACCCTCAATAGCTAGTAATGAAATGATATAATGAGTGTGAGATTGTTTGCATAGCTCTAGGCCAGCTCCTCCTACAATACGTAGCTAATAGGTATAGAGTTTTCAGCCTCTCATCGCTTGCCTAACGGTGCTTAGAGTAATGCGATTTCTCAGAATCTCTACCGTACCAGACTTCTAGCTTACTTCTATCCACCTAGGTACCTAGGCAATGGAATATATTTAAGTGATACTTGCACGTACCTGTTCAGCTGGACCTTTTTTTGGTTGTAATTTGGGAAGTATCTTTAGGTAACAACATCAAGGTAAAGACAGGATAGAGAGAAACTGCCAATTCTGTGACTGGTTGGGCTTGACCCAGCAGTGAAATTTACTAGCATCCAAAGCAGCAAGGCACGACTATTGGTGTGTGACCAGGGTTATATGTATGCCCAGAACGTGGTAGTGGTGAAGTTGGCCTACGTCTTAGACTCAATCTTCTTCACTTTTCTTTGCTCTCCTCCCATCTTGCCTTCTACTTGGCGGTTCTCCTTACGAAATCAATATGAGAGCGGACTATACTATAGACTTGCATCCTGTGTTGGAACATTGCCTGAATTGCTACATTCACTCTTGCCCAGATCAAAACTATAAACCACTGTTTGATACTTTGACAGCAACTGCTGACGAGTTGCAGAGGAAACTGGTTGTTGGGGGCCTCAAGAGCACAAAGATCTTGGAAGAGTACCACCGCTCAATCCTAACCAATGGACCTCTTAATCCTGTCTATGTGCTATATCTGTACCGTTGATCGTAAACATGCCGCTAAAGACTACTACATTCCAACAGCCTAAACTGATATGGGAGCAGTCTTTTTGCCGTACACAAGTCAACGATGCCTCAACCAAGCTAGGAGACGCCTACTGCTCCTCTTGCTCAGCCACAGAAAACATTAATGGCTGCTAAGTACTCTGAAGTTGCTCCACAGGGAGACATCATCACTGAGTCCCATCAGACTTAGATGCCAAGCCGGCGATGCTGCCCTTGGTGGGTCATTTGATTGACTGATGTTCAAGAGACGAAACACCTGCTGCTACTTATGCTGGCACAAGCTTTCCTTAGATTGGTCAGCTTTGTTTGATAGTCACGGGATGGAGCCATGGCAAGATATACGCAAAGTGTTTGAGGTCTGCAGGTTGCTGGAGCCGAGTACGGGTTCACTTGTTTGTTTGGTGATTTAGCATACATGGACAGCAATCACATACTAACTGGCCCATGTGCCTGATCCTGTTGTTTATGTTTTCCAGTACGACAAGCTTCACCTTGACCCTATACAGATGTCAGAAATCTGCCTGGCTCTTGGCTAACCTCCTGGAGAATTATGGGATTCAATAATATCATTGTCATTGCTGAGAAAAGTCAATTTAAGTGACTTAAAGCATTTGGGACAACGAAAACAGACCTTTTGGATTCCCAGGCCCACTTTGGGTAGTTGAAAATTTCCTAGAACAGAAAGGTAATACTACTTTATTAGAGTGACCAGTGAAAAATATGCTGGTGTACTCGTGTATGAGCTCAAACGAAGGCTACTTGTTCAACTGATCGTATCACTCACAACTGCCAGATTCAATACTGTAACCCGTCGAGATGCAACAGATGTCTTCCGTGATTCAACGAAAATGAGCTTACTACCGTATGTCTGTTAATCAAAATTAGTAGGCCAAGATTCGAAGCATCAAGATACTCAATGGGGAGTCGCAAACTCATGTAACTGCGTCTCGCTTGTGAATGAACATGGTTTAGCCAGCGCGATTACGTGACTGTTATGTATGCATTGTAGAACACCAGAGGTAGTGGTATCTCTGCTAGGTCGGGTCTACATACTTGAGATTCAGGAAGTAGGTCCTCGTGTATCGAAGCTTTCGGCTGGGTGGAGCAGAACTAAGCGAATGTTGTGCATAAGGGGCAACAAGGTTCTCCGGGAAAGTATGTGGAAAAGGCAAAAAACAAACTGGGGAATTGCCCTGAAAGCATGAACTACCCAATACCGTGAGTTTCAAGAAGCGGTGTTCTGAGACCGTCGGACAGGCACTGTTCTCGCAATCTTTGCAACTGTGAATACTCGTAGCTGCTGGAGATTGGTAATGGGGAGGAAGGGGTGACGACTACCCTAACGCGCGTCACAGAAGAAGCGTTCATGTTGGTTGCCCAGCCCCTATTCTTAGATGAAACGCCATCTGAACTCTTTGACATCGAAACGCTGCAAGACATTCCCGTTTAAAGTGTTGCTATGTTTAGGCTGATCCGAACATGGTGCCTGAACATCTCGTTTCCCAATGCTTGATTGATAGAGGGTAACTTGGTATGGGTAGCGGCTGGCTGCGTCGTCTGGATAGGTATTCGCTACCTGTTTTCCCAATCTCTTGGCTCCTTGGTAGTACTACAGCGTCTGAAGGGTTCGCGTGTAATAGTTTCTGGTACCCGGTGCACTAGTTCGTACCAACAGGTACAGTTGGCATATCCATGTTGGTGAAAGCAGGTCACATGTAAACGCTGCCGCTTCATCTATCGATACGAGATTAGGGAGCTGTGGTAGTGGAAGAACAGAAGCCACCTCAAACTTTTGCAGCGACTTGGTGGCCATCGTTAAACTTGATTAAGTCGTGATATCAGAACCTTGGAGAAGCAGGTTGAAGTTGTTCCACGCGATACCAAGGATACCTATCTCACCACACCAACCGGTGTCCTCGTAACATCAGTAACAGTGACTGCTCGTTGTCGCTTATAATGCTTACCATAACAATGGAGATAGACACCTCAAAGCATTCCATGTATTGCTCTATGTGTCTCGCTATAGATTATTTTTAATATGCTTTGTCCAGTCTCAGCCTTCAGGCTTCCCATTTTTAATGGTTGATTTTCCCAGTACGTATAAGCTAATGTACCTATAGATCTCCACTACCGAGCTATTATCTTCCATCATCCCGCTGTTCATGACGGCAGTAGTGGTGGAATATCCTAATGATAAGTCGCATGTTAACTGTAGCTGTGTATTCTGTGGCCTGCCGCAAAGTGATTTTCTCGTAGCTAGCCAATAGTGCACTATCTAGTGATGTCTGTGAGGTAGTTGTGCCGCGGTGTCCGCTTGCAGGGTTGGTGCCGCAGACCGAACCAAAACAAGTGCCTGCCAAGCCGAAAGTCAAACAAGAAATGAGGAGGGGGGCTTCCTTCTCTTTGCAATTCTCTCCTCCTGCTCCTCTCTCTACACTGTATTCTCACCCCTTCACACTTTTCCCTTTCTCTACGACGAGATCTAATACCTTCATCACCTTCATGCCATACTCTGCCTCGGCGACCAGGTATTTGCCATAAAAGCCGTTATCAGTACTCACCACCACACCTGGTGCTGTCAACCTTCTCAATTCCTTTCCAGCATCTCGGGCGCATTGTCCCAAAATATCTCCCTGAGTCACTTCACAATCATCCAAACATTCATTGAGTACATTTAAACAACGTAATCATCATATCTGGGAGTCAAAAGTCGCTGGTCGGCCACATTCAGAAAGGAAAACATCAGCAACAGAGGAATTGCCCCAACTGCCAAGGGGCTTGAATTGGTCTCCGAAATAATAGCCGTACCATTAAGGCTGACCTGGGTTCTTTGTTGCATCGCCTCTCGGAGACTCTGCGCCAGGTGTTCAGCCAATGCAAAAAGCTTCTCCTTCCGTCAAAGAGCTAAACATCCGCCATCATGAGCATATTAGCACCATCGCGGGCGTCGACCGCTTCGTCTTCATCCTTCCAGCCAGTCTCACGCCAAAACACAATGTCTTCACACGATGGGGGACGCTCAGCGAGGCAGTCGAAGCGGTATTCGATGACAACACTATACATGAGCATGTCTGCCAATGAGAAGGATTTGGAGATCGAAGATGACCTGGCTAAAGGTATGCAACTCGTTGTACCAGATCTATGTGTTGAGCACCCCGCTGACTCCATATGAAGCGCAAAAGATCTTACGGGATCTCAAGTCACAGATCTCATCCCAATCAAAGAAGAATTTCGTGCTGGAGAAGGACGTCAGATACCTAGACTCGCGGATAGCGTTGCTGATACAAAACAGAATGGCGTTGGAAGAGGTATGTCTACATGTTACATATGGGCGACTCAGAACTGATGCTGGAACAGCAAAACGAAGTAGCCAGCCACCTTGAAGATGCATCGGATCTACAAGAGGGTTCCTTTCCAAATGACGAGAAGACGCAGAAATATGGCAATCTGCTGTTCCTTCTACAATGCGAGCCTCGACATATTGCGCACCTCTGTCGACTAGTCACTATGGCGGAGATAGATTCTTTGCTTCAGACTGTCATGTTCACAATCTACGGAAACCAATATGAGAGCCGTGAAGAGCATCTTCTGCTCACTATGTTCCAGGTAATTAGCTTCGCTGGCAAGTATATACTATGATGCTAACAACTCCAGTCCGTCCTGACATACCAATTTGACAACACTCCCGAGTACTCTTCTCTTCTTCGAGCGAACACCCCGGTCTCTCGAATGATGACCACCTACACCAGGCGAGGCCCAGGACAGGGCTATCTGAAAACTGTGCTTGCAGATAGGATCAATGGTCTGATTGAGTTGAAGGAGTTGGATCTGGAGATCAATCCGCTGAAGGTCTACGAACGCATGATTGCACAGATCGAGGAAGATACAGGGAGCTTACCAGCGTCTCTTCCACGCGGAGTTACTGCTGAGCAAGCAGCAGAGAATCAGAAGGTTCAGGCTATCATCGAGCCAAGACTAACAATGTTAATGGAGATTGCCAACGGATTTCTTGCCACGATTATCGACGGACTCGAGGAGACGCCATATGGAATCAGATGGATATGCAAGCAGATTCGCAGTCTCACCAAGCGAAAGTACCCGGACGCGAACGATCAAGTCATCTGTACACTTATCGGAGGATTCTTCTTCCTACGTTTCATCAACCCGGCCATCGTAACTCCAAAATCTTATATGTTGATTGACGGCACACCTGACGAGAAGCCAAGGAGGACATTGACTTTGATCGCGAAAATGCTCCAGAACCTCGCCAATAAGCCACAGTATGCCAAGGAGCCATACATGGCCAAACTTCAAGGATTCGTTCAAGGCAATAAGGAGAGAGTGAACAAGTTTATGCTTGATCTTTGCGAAGTACAAGACTTCTACGAAAGCTTGGAAATGGATAACTATGTGGCACTATCTAAGAAAGATCTGGAACTCTCGATCACGCTGAACGAAGTCTACTCTACCCACACATTGCTGGACAAACACAACAGTGAGTTGAATAAGGACGGTAACTCTCATCTGGCTATCATTCTCAATGACCTTGGACCCGCACCAGCACAATTGCCT
This sequence comes from Calycina marina, assembly GCA_019669825.1. NCBI lineage: Eukaryota > Fungi > Ascomycota > Leotiomycetes > Helotiales > Pezizellaceae > Calycina > Calycina marina. Next base: position 67,589 of record MU253814.1, on the reverse strand, counting down.
CGAAAGGAAAACAGAGCGATCAACCTACCCTTGTTTAGCAAATGGGAGACAGAGTATGATTTGACAGCTGCATTGGACATCACGCAGGAAGAGATCTACTTTATGGAAGCCAAGTCAACATTTGTGCAGATCATGCGTTCGATGCCCAGTAACAATGCCGTTGTCAGACGTCCTCTCCGCTTAGAACGTGTGGCGGACGCAGCTGCAACTTCCAGAAACGATGTGATCATGGTGCGGAAAGGAATACGGGCAATGGAGCTGCTGAGCCAATTGCAAGAATTTGGAATCATCGACAAGTCCGACAGCTTCGGCTCTCTACGGGATGAGGTCGAGCAAGAACTTCAGCATCTTGGATCACTGAAGGATGGTGTCCTGGTGGAGACAGCCAAGCTCGATGAAGTGTTCAAGACCATCAGAGACCACAACAGTTATCTTGTTGGACAGCTGGAAACGTATAAGAGCTACCTTCATAACGTGCGCAGCCAAAGTGAAGGCACGAGGAGAAAGACGCAGAAATCGCAAGTCCTGGGACCTTACAAATTCACTCATCAGGAACTGGAGAAACAAGGCGTCATCCAGAAGAGCAACGTTCCAGATAACCGAAGGGCGAATATCTACTTCAATTTCACCAGTCCACTTCCTGGGACTTTTGTCATCTCTCTTCATTATAAGGGTAAGTATCCATCATACCAACTCTCCCACCCATCTAACACTTTCACAGGACGTAACCGTGGCTTATTGGAACTTGATCTAAAGCTTGATGATCTCCTAGAGATGCAGAAAGACAACCAAGAAGATCTGGACCTGGAATACGTACAATTTAACGTTTCGAAGGTTCTCGCACTGCTCAACAAGCGCTTTGCACGGAAGAAGGGGTGGTAGACTGAACAACCAGCTGGCGGTGGGAGGGGGATTTACAATTGTGATACCTATTTGATGCGTCGCATAATGGGCCGAGCGGCGTTTGCGGTATTAGGACATTTCTTATCGTTTTGTGTCTTTAGCGTTGTTTCTCTTCGACACACCTTGAACCGGTGAAGATTATACCCTCGGTTTTCATCTTCTTTTGTTCTTGATTGACATCTGCGGGATATATACTAATTAAAGGTGTTTCTTTTGCTATGCTTGGGCGGAAGAACTGAGTGGGTGGTGTCGGTCTGGCACGGCTTGGATTGGCGGTAGGGTCGTGTCTTTTGCTGCTTGAGACCGCAGAGCGAATAATGGATATGTACAACTCTCCATCAAAATAATTTGAAAATGTGCAGGAGTCTTCTTCCGTTCAATATATTTCTGTTCAAATTTGCTTGCCTATTACGGCTCGCACCTACTTTGTATGATCAGACTATTTTAGCTCAGTGCTCAGTTAGACCTGCATACCATATTAGGACAAACTTCTAACTACCTTGAGAATTAGACCCTTTTTACCATCCTGTTGTCCTTACGCCTCTACATTGCACTTATGGTGGCACTGAACAAGAGGAGGGGAGATGCAGCCATGTGTGGAGGCTAGCTTCAGCGTCTAAGCAATGGGCCACTGTTAGTTTCTTGGGTTGCTGGCTTGATGCGCAGGCATATTGCTTCCTCCTCGGTGGGATAAATAGCAACGGCGTGGGTGTATTGCAGGTTCTGCAAGCTGGATCTAGAGTTTGCTGTAGCTAGGTCGCAGTACTTGCATAACATAGATGTTTCTCAGTGTTAGTATGATATCCCGGTTCTGATGCGTAGGTTTTAAGGGCAAAAGTATGTCACAAACAGGTTGTGCAGGCGTTGTGATAAGTCGTTGTGTGGACATGGGAAAGGTATTTTTTTCACAATATGCTTTTGATCTGAATCATCTGTATACCAAGGTTAGGCCGTTATTGAGGCATGTATCTTCTATTTTCTACTACGAGATGGCCAAAGTTGCAAGGCATAAGTACTCTTCGTGAAGAAGCCTCGCCTGCGGATGTGGGCGCCTGTATCCAGAACTCATGGCTTGCTACCCGGGATTCGCTACGAAGAGAACGTCATGAGACTTTTCAAACAGAACTTTTTATCAATGGCTGCTGTGTGTACCTCTTTTTGGGAATCTACAGTTTATAGGACTAGCAAGTAAAATGAAAGTTAGGAGCCATATTCTGCTTGTCATGGCCTCGATATCAGCAACTTCCTTTGGAATAAGACTTACCAACTGCTTGCGGTCACGATCACCATGATACTATTGTTCGCTGGCACGGCTCTCGTCAGCGCCGTATTAGTTGTTCATCGGCAATACCTGAAGTACACTATAGAACGATGCTTACATGAGTCTTGCACGACAGAGCGTGCTTGCAAGGGCTCGCTGTACGCACTTGCGCTTGCTGCACCAAGAGACTTGAGAAGAAGGGTGGAAGCATACATGCGTGGCCCATTATGTCAACCAACAAACACCCAGCCAACGGCACCGCGCTCTCCTACGCGTAAATCCTGCGTTGGTGGCTGTAAATGGTCTTGTTTCCGTCATTTCTTGGCACGCTGTGACGTTTAGAGAAATCGTTGGAAAAGATGCGGGTTCCATCCTGGATCAGAACCGCCGTTATGCTGAAGGGCTTGAAGATATTTTCATCTTTGGTGAGGATCTATATCTTCCGAAAACATTGGCGAAAAGAGGTGCTAAATCACTGGAGGGCGGCTTTGGGATGATTGCGATGTCGAGATCACAGGACGAGACTGTACCGTTCATGATATAGGGCTTGAGGATCGCCGGGTGCGGGTGGAGATAGGAAGTGTCCAAGATCGAAATGACTACGAAATGCAGTCAATTACATCCAGTCGAAACATCTGCAGGTCTCCAAAAACGGCCGACATTGCGAGGCATGATGAGACTAGGGCTAATCACGTGCCCTCGCTTGGTAAAGTTTCTCCTTGCTTCATTGCGGCCTTTGGAAGATTCTACGGCACCCCTTCTATTCTATGTAAGGAGCAAGAGTCGACACTTGTAGTTACTCGTCATCTTTTCTACTGTGAGAGGCAATTCTCGAAGTACAGGTTAGCGATGATACAGCGATATACAATAGAGCCTGTATGCCCAATCTTTTTAATCCGGCCACCGAGTATGAAGTTATAGGTGTAGGGCGATCGATTTTCACTCGCGGAAATATGGCATGATTGCGTGTTGGGGCATATGCAATGCAGATAGCCGCATGGTGAGTGTTCTTGGTAAGTATTTAGCAGAAGTCGCCTAAGACAATCGTGGCGAGTTTTGCGGTTCAACTCCCAGCGTGCTGACCAATATTGCACGATCGATTTGCCTCTAATCAGTTCATTCGAGACTGATGATATATACTAAAAAGAGAGAAACAACTAAAACAATCAGCTACGCAAACATGGACTGCGAAAGCCTCCCGCAACTTCTACGAGGTTGCAAACGAACTATGTGAGAGATCAGGCAGTCACAGGAGCCCCTTGGAGCCAGTCAATTACCGAGAAACTGGGATAGAACGCCTTGAAGAGGGATATACCTTGTCTTACGAAGAAGAGCTGCATCTCGTTGATAATATTGCCTTCCTGGCTCAGAGCGAGGAAGGAGTTAAGTCTATATCAGCTGTCACTCTCGAGGATTCCAACAATCCAGTATGTCTCACAATGCGACTTGTAGCGAATCATACTCCGACAGCGTTTGTGAAGAGTCATCTTTCACATATACTAGACATAGTCGTAGGGCATGCAAATGACGGTACGTGACCTTGTTAAGTCCCTCACCTTTCGATATTGATACAGCTAGGAGACATCATCAGTGTTACGGGGAGAGACTGCTTGACAAAGTCATCGAGCTCAGTAAAGCTCTGATTCACGCTCGGGTGAGATTTGGCATAACATACATAATATTCATAATCGGAAGCGACTGCTCCTGTATCTCGTGATACTGGAACAGATCTCTATCCTTCTTTAGGAAGCCGAACGCACGGAATGGACCCAACGAGCTGCTTTCGACCGATCCAGAAGTACTATATATGATGTATGCTGTAAGATCGCCGTACACTAAAGGCGTGTCCGTCACTACCAAAAGCTCGTCTTTATTACTCAAAACCGCTAGACCATTGAGGAAAGTCGCCTCTGACAGATGAAGGATCTTAGTCGGTGTGTGTGGCGCAGAATTGACGCAAAGATCGATGTTGAAAACGGCGTAGCTGCCTATGCCGTCACTGGTAGCGTTGTCTGCTGAAGAGAAGTTTCCTGCGGCGAAATAGAAGGCGTCGGGTGTGAGTTCGGCGATGCCAAGGAGCGCGAGGTAACCTGTGATATTGAACAGTTTGATGGGAGGACCTGCGAGATTAAGGTCATATAAGTAAAGTTCAGGGCTGGTGATCAGGGTGATGAGTATCTGGCCGTTGGGACGAATCGCGAGATAGTCTAGCTATGTTGGGTTTGGGAACTCGAATAGGGTGGTTTGTGTGAGAGTTTGAGTGGTGTCGAAGGTGGCTCGCTTTGAGATGCTGGTGGAGGGAGGGTTGTAATATGGACGAGTAGAAGCAAAGCAAGTGCACAGCGATAGGAGAAGAGGCAGGTACAGCATCTGAGACGAGCGACTGATGGCGAGAAATGTATGGAGCTTCCAGACCGAGGAAGTCGGGGCTCCATGTTTTATACGAACTCTTGACCATTAGATAATGGTGAATCATTCCGTTGAAGCCGCAATCTGTAAGCTTCAGAGCCTGTAGTTCCCAACTCGTGTATGGCGATCGAGAACTTTCCCATAATACAGCCATGTAAAGCGAACGCCATCCATTTCGCTGACACAATCTGCTTTCTGAAGAGGTGTTATTATTGGCCATTACTGGAGAAGAGTTCAACCTTTCATTTTCCATACTGGGAAATTTTGAAGCTCGAAGTGTGCCAAGGATTATTCATCGATGTGTGCAAGTTACCTAGGTAGGAAGCAAGTATTTTATAATCGTGGCAAAATACGAAGCTTGGATTATCTGACTCACCTTGGAAGTGTCTGGAAAGCATGGGTACTACCTTATGTAGACGGCTTGTCGGCGCCTCTGATTGTTCAATGCTGGACGAGGTACAGGGTAAGCTCACATGGTATTTCATCAACTTAGTATCCATCTCAACGACCATGAGCAGCCACAGAAGTTTATCTCAAATGATTGTTCCTCTGTCTGCTGAAGTATACTCAAGTAGTAGTAATAGTAGTAGTAGTAGTAGTAGAATTAACGTCCGGGGTCCATGCCGTGCGCTTAATGCCACGTGCCGGCAGTAGGACGTGCTGGGCTAATTGCCAGCATTTTCTATGTAAATCCCAAAACCGGAGAGTAGAGACCCTATTTCCCTGAAGGATCGATCTACTAGTTACAGGATAACTGTATTCGGCTAACTCCAGCAAGCGCTAGGATATCTGAGAAGCATACTCAAGTAGGTAGTGCAAATGTGATTCTTAGAGGCTGCATCACGTGTGCGTCAAACCTGAAACGTCAGCTGTCATGTAATTCTGAGGGATCTGATTGGCTTAGACGGTGGTTTCAAGTTTTGCTGCATGTCGCAGTGGAAGTCACGTAAATGAACTTCAACTTTCTTTGATTTCCTGATGCCTCGATTTTCTTGATATCACAGCTTGCGCCTTGTCCATTTTGGGATTCCTCCATTTCGCAGATATCGTAAACTTCACAGCATTCACGCTTCACGACTACACACACCTTTGGTTATGAAGCATGAACTACCGCATTAGTTTAATAGATCACATGTCATGATAGCTGGGGTAAGCAAGTGCTAGGAGCAAAAGACCACACATGAAGAATAAAGGAGTATTGCAAAGTCGTTCATTATCGGCAGCAGAACCATCTACAAATTACAGACTACCTAGTGTTATGTTGATACATGGTCAGGCGCTGCTGCCCATCTTCTTTGGAAGGTCGACCTTGGTATTTCTGGCACAAGCCATCGCTATGCTTCCATCATCTCATCATCTACCGTAAACCGCCTATTTGTAGAAGTCGAACTTCTGAGCCTGGTACCGAGATGTTAACTAAGAGTCAAGTTCGAATTAACGGATATCTTACCTCTTGCGCGCCCTTGACTTGACTGCTGTATGCATCCTCCAAGTCACTCTGAATGATGTTATACCGATTCTTCCTCACAGCTCTCAGTCCAGCTTCCTGCATGATAGCCGCAATGATTGCTCCACTCAAAGGATCATTTCGGACGATCAGACTGTCAAGATCAACTTCTGGGGATAACGACATGCGGCTGGCAATAGTGGTAAAGATCAGACGTCTTTCTCTTCGGTCTCGGAGGTTGGGGAATTCGATCTTTCTATCCAGACGTCCGGGACGTAGAAGAGCTGGATCCAGCGTATCAGCTCGGTTGGTAGCCATTATGACTTTGACATTCGAGGTTTGATCGAAACCATCCATTTGGTTGAGAAGCTCCAAAAGAATGCGCTGCACTTCTCTGTCGGCACCAGTCTGGGCGTCGAATCTCTTGGTGGCGATAGCATCGATTTCGTCAATGAAGATGATAGCTGGAGAGTTTTCTCTAGCCATTCTGAACACATCTCTGACCATACGCGGTCCCTCTCCTAGGTACTTCTGTACGAATTCCGAACCGACCACGCGAATGAAGTTTGCGGTTGTGGAGTTTGCGACAGCCTTCACCAACATCGTCTTTCCAGTTCCAGGAGGCCCGTAGAGCAGTACACCGCGGGGAGGATCTATACCGATCTGCTTGTAGAGGTCGAAATGTGTCAAAGGCAGCTCAACGGCTTCCCGAATCTCCTGCTTCTGCATGTCCAGTCCACCAACATCTGCGTACGTTACATCTGGCTTCTCATGTGCACCAAGCATAGCAATGGAGGAATCGGCTTCGGGAGGGAGGATATCGACGAGGGCGTTGGAGTGTCGGTGGAGGGCAACTGATGAGGATGGCTTGAGCTTTTCCCGGTCAAGAGTTGAGAGAATGCGGACAACATAATTGGAACCTGTTGATGATTGAACGATACCAGTGCTGGACATGTTAGCAACGCTTTTCCCAATGTCGAGAACCGAGCTTACTTCTGATCGATCGCCTCCATAAACTGTCCTATCACCAACGGCACACTTTGAATGCGCTTTATCTCCTCCTGTGCTCTTACCAACTCTCTCTTTAGACTCCTGTATGAGTCAGTATATGATAATGCGGCAGCTCCACGGGCTATGGACCTTTGTTCGTCCTTGATGTACTCTTCTTGTAGATGTATATATCTATTTCCGAGATCAGCGTTTGCTTATTGCAAAAGAAGGTGATAAGCTCTCACTCCAGATGCCGCTGCAGCTTTTTGAGCGTGGAATACTCGTCGCTGCCGTCCGTTCCCAGACCTTCCAAGCTGTCGATGTTGGGGATGGACGATGGCATCTGTTTACGATGCTGTAACACCTGAGTCGCAGGGTTTTCTACCATAACGTCCGCCATTTCGTATGGATCTTAAGGTGGTATTGCTTATGGTGGTGAATTCAGCTTGGCCCTCTTGAATGCGTCTCGTAGGTAGGAAATGAGCCGGTCTGGAGGTTGGTCGAAATAGCTTCTGGATTATGAGGCGCGTTTAAGGCAAGCAAGCATGACAAGGCGTTAAGGTTGGTAGCCTGATATTCAAGGCTTTGAAACAGCCATTCTTTAGAAGGTTAGCAGATCTTGGCCTGTCTACTAGCGCTTTACGGGTAGCTAAAGTAGGTAGGATCCACCTCGCCGCCGCAGGAGTCACATCACTGCAGTCACACCTCATTGCATCTTGATCATGGTTAGGCTGATTACTACAACATCCGTGTTCCAATTCACGACAAATCCAAAGTGCTTCCCGATCTTTATTTGAGCTTTCTTCTTTTCAACAGTGAACGGTACTCTCATTTTCTCCTGTCGACTCTCACCACCATCAACACCATATCTCCGCAATGTCTTCATCTATCAAGATCCCAGCTCGTAACGGCGAGAGCAGCAAGGCAGCTGCAACCTCCAGCAGCTCTTCCTCCTACGACTCACCAAGCACTCCTCAAATACAGACCTCCTCAATGTCTTCTTCTGCTAGCAGTACAAAGTACAGTCACAACCGTAGACCGAGCTTGCTCAGTAAGTACCCCGCTGTCCAGCCTGTAAACTAAAATAGTACGGATTGGGATCTGGCCATGGAAGGAAACACTGCCAGGAACGGTGGGATGTAATAGACATCTTTCTAACTTGAACCAGGCTCTTCGTTTTCCAAGTCAGAGCACACAGTCATCAACATCGGGGATCCAGATGGAATTCCTAGACTGGCGAGTCCTCCCGATCGAGAGGGTAGATAGCAACGCAGCTAACATATCTCCGCAGATCACCTGCGTCCGCTCTTCCCAAGGATTCGATTGGAACCCGGAAATCTTCCTTCCATCATACGTTGAGAGTGACTTCGAGTCACTGGAACGGAAGCGAGATCCAGTACATGAGATCATACTCAGCGACGAGGAGATAAAGAAGATGCTCCCGCAGTAGATGCGCCCTCAGCATATCATGATATAGATCTGCCTTGGTTCCAGGCTTCGGGGACTATAGGACCTGCACATGCAGTCGGCGTCACTTGCACATATGATTTCTACGATGAGCGAAGGGATACTGGAGTAATATATTAAGGATTTTGGGCTTGGGGTCATCAGCACGATGGTACATGATATTTAGCGGGGTTTTGGTATTGACGGAGGCATTCAGGCATGGTTGTAGGCTTTTGGATGTGTTACACTCCTTCGCATCTCAGTATTTCGAATTCTACATTATCACACAAGCTGGACTGTCTTCCAGGACGCTGCTTCAATTGATTTGGACTCGCCTCATAGGTATGGTGCAACACCCTGCTCAACGGTGATGTTCAGTTCTGCGTTGTCAGCGACGATTTACGTGCGGGACCTCAGAGATATTTGGTATTAACTACATGGCTCTTCTCCAAACCCTTCCGAAACTTCGCATCACTTTCTGCATCAATCTTGTCCAACGGGGTAAGCGTCCAATGCTTCCCCTGATGATTTCCCCTCCCAACATGCAACTTCTCACCCCCCGTAAACGTATCTAACCTCACCTCCTTCCCGTTCCATCTCTCTTCCGAACTCACTAGTATATACATGTGATCCTATTGTTGGTCGTCCGCAGGAAGATACATTCATGGTATGATTCGCCATTCCTGGGCGTCAGAAAGAGAGGTAGTTGAAGCGAGGTGGTGGAGTGAGTGTTAGGATCAACGGCGAGATTATGCTGGGGGCCGAGGAAGAGAGTTGAAAGGTTGTAGGTGCCGTCGAAGGAGGCAGGGGTCCAATTTGCATTTCTGGAATCAGTTCATAGTTCACTAGCTGAGCCAAACGGAGAGGGAGCAGATACATACCAGAACTGTCCAGAATAGTTTTCACATCAGCCATTTGTAACTCCCCGCTTGATACTTCGCCATCGTCATTCATGACATCTAGAACGACATATTTGCCTGGGAACTTGTTGTGAAGACGGTACCAGATTTTGGGAGACAGTCACTAGCAATTTAGTCGCCAAGATTTACTGAGCTTGGAAGTTGGGATAGTGGTATGGGAGTAGAAGAAATCACTGCGCTCAGGAGTGAGATCGAGACCAGGAATCAGGCAGTTGATTTTAATCAACTCGGAGAAGAGCATACCTAACCTACCTACCTATTGGTACCTTGTCACACGTCTCACATGACAGCTCAGCTACTGCCAGGTTTGAAAATGGAACACGAAAATGATCTCTATTAGTTCGATACTCAATACAGGCTACAGGTAACGATCCACGAAACATGAACCTCAAGTGATAATCTCAAAATACATGTCGGATGCCAGGCTTTCCCAATCTTTTCGTTAAGAGGAAGGTGATGGGTATTTTCCGATTCGTGGGGAGAATGTGAGTTGTACAATACAATGGCTTGCAGCCTAAATCGTCACTTGGTGGTCCATTTGAACTTGTTCTAGAATGTGTTCAAGGATGGAGCTTTTTGAATAAAGCTAGCTATCTGTCGTGTCTAGGTAGGTAGGTATCTACCTAGGGTAGCCATGAGCCGTACAAGTTCTTGGAGGAAACATTTTCTTATAGTCCGAGGGATTTAGGACTAGCTTAGCTCTAAGACAATTCCCTTCTTCAATGACAATAACTGCAACAGATTCTTAACTTACACAGTATCTTACCTAGGGAGCTAGAAAGTACCGTAGGTAAACAATTCTAAGCGAGTTTTTCCTTTCAGGGGAAGTGGAAAGATGATGTCTTGGCGAGGCAAGCGCATCCGCGATTGAAATGGCTCCACTTGTGAGTCGGTCGTTTTAATTCCATGACCCGCTGTGAGATGACAGGAAGCGAGAGCCATTAGATGTTAAGTACATTTCCAAAAGTTAGACTTCGCAAACAGCTCTTTGTTCACAACGCTCCTCCGCAACAATGGAATTTCAAGAAGCGCAGAGATTCGTGCAGCAGTCAATGCACGATATAACAAGCACGTTCCAAAAAGTCCCTGGCTCTGCCATGCTCATCCGCTACATCCAGTCCAGCTATCAGAACGATCCCGTCCGCTCAGCAATTGAGCTGATTCTCGTCATATTCTTCGTGCGATACCTGCTTGCATCTTCATATGCCACGCACAGCGGGAATTTCGTCACACTCACAGAATCCGTAGGCTTACCCCGAGGGAGCCGGCCAAAGCATAGCTGATTCAATCGCAGGAAATAGATGATCTTGTGGAAGAATGGACACCTGAACCGCTAGTTGCGCCTACAACTGCTTTCGAGAAAGCAGAATCCGACAATCTTCCCATAATAGTAGGACCTACAGGGCCTAAATCGAGACTCACGAATGGGCGTACCGTCACGAACCTCGCCTCTTACAACTTTTATAACTTCGTTGGGAATGAGCAGGTTAAGGAGAAGGCTATTCAGACGCTGCGCACATACGGAGTTGGACCTTGTGGACCACCTCAATTTTATGGAACCCAGGATGTACACATGAAAACTGAAGCCGCAATAGCCTCTTGCCTCGGGACGGAAGGCTGCATTGTTTATGCTCATGCATTTTCAACCATCTCTAGTGTGATCCCGGCTTTCTGCAAGAGAGGTGATATCATAGTCGCAGATCGTGCGGTCAACTACTCCATCCGCAAGGGTTTCCAGGCAGCCAGAAGTCAAGTCAGATATTATGAGCACAACAACCTCGAAGATCTCGAACGCGTTCTACAGAAAGTCATCAAAGACCAAGCGAAGAAGCCATTGACCAGAAGATTCATCGTCACTGAAGCACTTTCTGAGACGCTCGGTGATTGTGTGGATCTGCCTAAACTCATTGAACTCAAACAACGATACAAGTTCCGCCTCATGCTCGACGAGACGTGGTCATTTGGTGTTCTCGGTCGCACTGGCCGAGGTCTTACTGAGGCTCAGAACGTTGACCCTACACAAGTTGATATGCTCATCGGATCTCTGGCTGGCCCTCTCTGTGCTGGAGGCGGTTTCTGCGCTGGTACCACAGATGTGGTTGATCACCAACGTATCAGTGCTGCATCATACACCTACTCTGCTGCTCTCCCCGCCATGCTAGCAACCACTGCGTGTGAAACCTTAAATATGCTTCTGACAACCCCAGAAATTCTTGTGCAATGCCGAGAGAATATCAAGGCGATGCGCGCACAATTGGATCCAAGAAGTGATTGGGTGCACTGCACCAGTGCTATAGATAACCCAGTCATGCTTCTCACTTTGAAGCCAGATGTTGTTAATTCTCGAAGGCTAAGCATCGAAGAGCAGGAAAGACTTTTACAAGAATGCGTGGATGAGGTGCGTCTTTCCCCTTTTCTTTAACTCCAATCAAGACTGACAGTCCACAGACACTGGCAAACGGCGTCCTCATAACCCGTCTAAAGAGTATGCCCACAGCACCCGGCAGCAACGGCAAAGACACTGAGTGGAAATTGAAACCTGCGCTCAAAGTCTGTATGACGACCGGTCTCTCCAAAAAAGAGATTGAAAAGGCCGGTATCACGATCAGACATGCTATCACGAAAGTCTTAACGAGGAAGTCGAGTAGTAAGTTGGCGTTGCCTAATGTTGTATAAATCCACGCATCGGGATTAGTGTATACTACTCATATGAGCATTGGGGGCGTTCAAGATAGATTATGGTGTCGTCATGCTGGTATGAATAATGTGTAATGCAAGGGTGTGGAAGTAGCGTTCTCTGCAGCAGTTCCTCCTCCCTACATTTTGTTTTGTGCTGTTTCGAAGCGTCTGTCCTCTGGTCTCGCTGTATGATACCTACCAGTGCGTCATCCGTTGAACAATGTCGGCAAAGCTGGCGAGATCCTGCCAATTGGAACCGGAAGCCACCGAATTTAGGAAATAGAACACTCATGTCATCAACACCTTGTTCACGGGACTGGGGCGTTACCATCAGCCCGACTTGTTTTGCGGATCATGCATCACATCTACAAGTCGATCAACATTCTTGAAGCCAGGTGCTTATGGTTCCAGTGTGATATAGAAGATTGCTTCATGTTTATTGCTTGAGTGTTTATTTGCCAGGGATTATCATGTCTACCAAGTGTATAGTCTGCTGGGAAGATAAAGGCGAGGATCCCTTTGAAGATCCACCAGCCTCTTTGAATGGTGATTATAGCATGTTTTCTTTCACGTCCAAATACTGACCTAACCAGACACGGGTAGTCCCACGACCAAATATATCGCCTACGCCAACGTGATCCCGGGCATCGATTGATCAAGAAGTATGGTTTGACACAACCGAGCATCAACCTATTGAAACTTTGTGCGACCCTTTTGGAATGGATCGCACTTCCTTGTATCCATATAATGTCTATGCAAGTGCCATTAAAGGGATGCTTGTCATCAGAGGGCATGTCGTGAAAGCTATTGTCCAACCCGAGACTACTCACATCGAAGGCAGTCTTCACCCGATAGATCCCTTTTGTGTTCGCTTCGACTACGACATCAATTAGACAGGCCCGTGTCACGTAGCGAGTGGCTAGACGGTGTTGTGCCTAACGATTGGCGAAGAGAGCGAGAGTTTGCCCTCTACCAATCCTCCTATACACAATACTAAGGTCCGTGCCAGAAACTTCGCGCTAGTTTTGCTGTGTGTCTATGATTGGAAACAGATCTATGAAAAAAATAGAAACGGCCATCACTGAACATCTCCACTCGGGGTGGGCAGAACTTCATCCCCGGTGGAACAGTAAAATGAATGTCGAAAGTAAATCCCGAGCAACGAAAGAATATATACTGCGAACCAATAAGGCAGCAAATACCATCGATTATCTCGACACCTTCGATATATTCAATCGTCGTTATAAGTTAAACGATCATATGGAGAACCGTTCGACGATTAGTTCAGCGAAGCTTACCCCAGGTAGAAAGATGCAAAGAGGACCCGATATTCTTGGTCATAGAAAATAGCTAAGACGCTCCCCGTGACCCAAAGGATGCGGCATGGTTTGTGTCTCCGAACAACCAGGCGCTGCAGGCCCTGTGGAACAAGTATTTCGAACAATGACCCGAAAGTATCATCATCATCGTATGATACGACTTTGCCGACCGCAGAATCATACTGAGCAATTCACATGTGGCAGAAGTCTCTATGCACTTGACGATCTTTCATGACCTTGGAAATTGCCAGGGATCTGTTGCAATGAGTGCTCTCGAAACTTCTTCCCTCTTAGCGACAAGGGTGTGCATCTAACTGCTGGGCCAAGTCCATGCTATATCCCAACAGGTTCTTCATAAAAATTCCATCAATTTTGATCTCTTCCCTTCACAGTTGCAGTTATCTATCAGGCGTTCTACCTGCTTAACGACGAGGCTTGGATTGTCGGTTTGTATGAAATGACCACAGCCTTCTGCAATATCGACTATATCACTGAGGAGCTTCTTGCTGCAAAGCGAATATATCAGCAAGACTAATTTTGTTAGCAAGGCGGTCACCTACCCGTTGGTTATCTTAGTCAGTCCTTGACTACAAACACATGTTAGTATTGAACATTCGACTCCCTAAAGAGAACATTGCCATACTTATACTTTGCCCAATATCTAGATCAGTCAGCAAAGATTCTCCCTTCTGTATCTGTGGTGTGGAATGACTTACGCATTGCTGAACTTCATACTCATACTCTTTGGCGTACCCATCTTCTCAAAGTCATCCTCCGCATACGTCACCGGATCATGGCCCACGATGCTCAACCACGGTCCCTCTCCACCAACACCAACTAGTTTCAGCTTATCGTCATACGGCAAGACCTCCGGTCCAGTGGTCCGATCAAGAAACTCCGTATTCTTCACCTTGAGGTCGAATATCTTGACCAGATCATTGCTTGCTTTACGATACTGCTCAAGTGTACAATCCTGCGCTGTTACGCTCTCAGGATCAAAATCAGCTGTGTCAGGATTCGGCAGGGAGTCCGAGTAATCCACGTTCGCGATGCTCGAGTCCAGAATGACTGCACCGGCTACTAGTCCAGGATGGTACTCTACATACAGTCGTATGATCGGACCACCGATTGAGTGGCCAACGAGGAGCAGTGGGACTTTGCCGGTTTCGAATTCGGCTTTGGAAACATTGAGTCTGGAGGAGGGGATGGTAATGAGGAGTTCGTGAAGGTCGGTGACTACTTCGATATATGAATGTCCCTTTTAACGGCCGAGAGTACCATCGAGAGGATCACGGGAGCTGCTGTGACCTTGTCCGAAGCGGTCGTAGGTGAGAACTGCTGGGACGGGAAAGCCGCTGTATCGTAGGCTATTCGAATTCTTTAGCTTGGAATCCTCAACCTGGCCCTTGGAAAAGCTGACAGATTAATGCTCCGGAACCATCCTGCTGTCGAAAGTTCTAGACCATTGATGAAAACGATCAGGAATTTGGGTAGCAAAGGAGATTGCTTAATTGCTGGGTAAAAGTTGTATGAGATTGGAGAGCCTGGTTTACCTAAATGGACTCAGTAGTCAGCATGATATGATTGGGTTCTGTGAAGACTGTAATCTTACTAGGAATAGTCAAGAACTCAGGAACAGGTCAAATGACGGCATTGGGATCGGTCAATCGAAGGTAAACCATGATTCCTATGTGTAATATTGATGAAGGTGCTTTTGTGTTGAAAGAAGAGATCCATGAAGTAGGTAGACGTTCTTTCTACAACTTCAAGTCGAGGCAAGTGTGTCTGACTGGCCAAGGGCTGTGAATGGTTTTCGCGGATCTACGAACATTCCCCATACATTGTCTCAGAGAGACTGGATGATCAACTTTCAATTTTGAAGTACACAATCAAACTTTGAGAATCCTCTGTCACTCCTAAGCAATGAACGTTTGGGGTGTTTGCGTGAATATCTGTCGGTCATGTGAGCGACATCAGCTTAGGTACCTATCTCATGCTGAAATATTAGCCTAGTCCAGGCACCAATGTGCTTCGATCTGGTATGACAAGTGGTTACGCTCAGAACCTTACTGACATGCATCGAAGCAGCGGCGCTCTATGTCATCCGGGATCCTGAAGTATATGTAAGGCAATTGTGTAGTGGTTGTCCATGCCAAGCCCATTAATCAAGATCAATGTCCAAAAGTGACATGGGAATCGTTCTGGCACAACGCTCCACCGAGACGTGACAGAACAAACCAACCTCCTGCATTTTTGTAGCAGTCGGTAAGCCGCCATGATAAGCTTTCGATATTAGCCCACTTACAGCTTCGGGGGGATCGCGGGTTAGGGTAATAATTGTTCAGGTCCCAACCTAGCCCAACCCTTGATGTTGATCATGTGGATACTACTGATGTTATGGATACTCTGTATATTGTGTCTTGTTCTCTTCGAGAAGCCTTCTCCCCTTGAGAACCTCTTATAATTAAAACCCGACACATCTTGAACTCTTGCCTTCCCTTGACATTGGGTCCTCCTCTTCAGAGAGCCCAGTTAGTCATTCTCATTGACAACATGATTGCCAATAACCCTAGTCAGTCAGTAGCACAGTATAGCAACCTTATATTGACAATGATCTCATCAATACAGCACTCCAAATTTGCGGTATGTAGGCTCATTTTGGTGGTGGATTAGGTGGATTGAAGTCATATTCGCGGTCTGATGGGTTGGCCCACTTTTACCCCAAAATGACTATATTTGGCTCTATTTCGAGGCGTGTTGCTTTAATATTTAGGAATTCATAGACTCTTTCGCATCGAGGAATGCCGGTGAACATAACGCTCCACGTGCAAAAAAAGTAATTGTCAACCACAGTGGCCTCCCTAGCAACTGCCACTCAAGACTTAGCCTCTACAGGGTCCCCTACGCCTTCACAAGCACCCCCGCCTTGCAAAGAGACATTTGCACATGACCCGACAGCTGGGGCAGCAGTACAACGTGAATCATGACCTTTAAGGCCTCCGTATGGCTCTGTTGATGACGACTACTCGCCATACGTGTTTTCAGAGCCGTTCTATCACGATGAGCCTGTCGTGGTAGCACGTATACCTCGACATCATACCGTACACCCGCCGAGCGTTCGACCACAAACAAACTGAGATGGAAACTGGGATATCGCTTGAAGATGAGACGAAGGGTAGCATAAACGTTAACAAATCACTGTGCAAGCTCTCCATCACGACCCAGCTTTCTCTTAGAAAAAGACGTATATGTTCTCGTCGAACACATTAATTAATGCCGAAACACACATGCGGACCGTTCATATACTCGATCGGGGAGATGATTTTTGGCGGATAAAGCACAAACGGAGTGATGTAAGTGCTCAGGCGTCTTCTATCGTGGGGGGCAAATATGAGAAGGTGATACCTCTTAGACAGGTCGAATTCCAAAATACCTTCTTACAGTGGATCATATGCGACAATTTCAAGCATAAAATGGCCATATCAAATCGACTACGTAGAGCGTTTATACTAGCTAACAAGGAAGCTGCGAATGTGTTGCCAAAGAGCTCTTCAACGATTGCGAATTTCGAGCCAGCTATTATCAATGAGATCCGCACCTCCAGATCGAAAATCTCTTACCTTTTGATGGATGGTGTTCAAAGCACGAAAACATAAGTGTTATTGGTGTTGTCGTACATTTCATCAACAAGCCTTGACAAGGCTAATTGGACTACCTTCACCTAGTAGCCACGGCGAAAGGGGTATTGACCAGTCTGCAGTCATATATCATCTCCTTAAGCGTTTTGGCATCAAATTATCGAATTTGGGCTACTTTGTGCTCGGTAATGCACCGAAGAACGATACCACACTTGTTGCAATAGCTGAGTGGATAGGATCCGACCGGGTGGAGAAGAGTCTACACTGTATGGGTCATATGCTTAAAGTCATGACTGAGAGATATCTTTATGGCCAAGAGTCGAATTCCTTCGCAAGAAAATATGATGCGGCAGGGCCACCCGGGCGTCGAACCCTCTGAAGAAGGGGTGGCGAATTAGGCAAGCTTCATAGCCTCATCGCCCATGTTATGGCCTCTGGAAAGCGCTCGGATATCTCCGCTAAGCTTCAAACTACGAGAAATGAAGGTATGGCAGCAGGAAGAATGCGGAAGCTTGTGTTAGATGGAGGTATACGCTAGAACGCTACGTACTCGATGATACGTCGAGCCCTCGAACAGGAGCCTGCTCTTTAGGACTATGTACTCACGCCTCGCATAAGCAAAGATCCATACAATGCTGAAGTACTTGAGCGAATACCTTTCCGCTGCTGAATGGGCTATGCTAGCTGTTATTTGCGATCAACTACGACCTCTTTCGATGCTACGAAAGCCCTCAAATGCAATCATACTCTGCAGGAGATGGCTGGCCACTCATCATTTGGAGCACTCTGAGAATTAATGCCAGCGTTTATCAAGCTCTTAAATCACTTCGAAGCTCTTGAAGATAGATCTGCGAGTGGAGAATTCGACCATCACCCGGAAATACAGTCGTCGATAACTCTGGCGTAGAATAAGCTCGCGAAGTGGTATGAGAAGACAGATCTATCGGTCGCATGGATGGCACCCGCTGTGCTACACCCTGCGTTAAGCGGCAACTGTTTGCAAATAGCCGGACCAATAGAGAGCTGACCGATGACAAGAGGAAGATGAAGGAGTATTGGGAGATCTATTATAAATCGTTGGCCGCTCGAGCACCTTGAGTAATGCCAGAACCAGAGCCTCTTGCACAACCGTATATCCTCGAATATGCTATGAATGAGCTACTACCTTCTCGATAAATACTTATTTCTCGACCGAACACTCGCCAAGATCAATTGGCTCTGTACCTTCGTGAGCCTCCAACCGATATGATCTCTCCTCTCGACTATTGGCAATCGCGTGAAGCCGTATGGCCTCATCTCGCTCAGATGGCCTTCGACCTATTCCCAGTACCTGCGATGAGCTCCGAGTGCAAGAGAATTTTCTCTTGTTGTGCTAAGAAAACGACAGCCGACTCTTCACGACTCTCTGCTAGCCTATTAGAGAACCAAAAATTCTTTGAGAACTAGCAAAGCAGAGGAGCAATACGTATTGCCACAGCATACGGCGTAGGACCTATATAATATACTACGGTCACGAAGATAGGCATGGCTACGGGTGTATTTAGCCAAGAACAAGAATACATTGACAATATATTGATCAGTATTTATCATTGCAGTCAGTCAGCGAAGAGATTCTCTATCAGCCAATTCACAAACATTTTCTGTATATTGATGACTGATTGACTGATTCGTTTTTCTGCTCCTCTCTAAGGAACCGCTTCCTTCCTCCCAGCCAGAGAGATTAGCTCTTCCCTTGTTATACCCTCACCAAAAGCCAAAAATTGGAGTTTCAGTCTTTATTACTACCACACACGCATACCTACACTAATACAAACATTATATCAACCCCGATTAGCACACCCTCCTTGACCGCCCAGTCAACACGACTGGCACCTGCTTCTGCCAATCTATACCCCTTCTCAAGTCGTTATCGTCCTTGGCTATACTAGCAGAAGTTGTAGGTTCTTTAGGCACATCGGCAGAGCTTTTTGAAGAGATACAGTACGTTGCTACTAAGCTTATGAGTACTCAAGAGGTTGACAAGCAGCAATTTGGTCAGGGCACCATTCTAGAGCAACTAATCATCGAACTCGAATTACGAATAGAGGCAAAGGAACCCCAATATATTGCACTCGAGAAGGTATGGAAGGATACCCAAGACCTCCATGCCCCAGTCCTTAACACTCTCAAAGGTACAATTGCCCCATCTCCAGAACTATTACACTACCGACTCCGTAACGACTCTTATTTCCATCAAAACCGCCAAATTCGAGGTCTGAGGTTAACGGCACAAGCGTGGTACTCTTCGGTCCTTTCTGTTCAACATCAACGCGAAATTCAATGACAACGCTAGCGAGTTCCCTGATATACAGGCGAAATTAGTGTTCTACACCAAGTGTGACATCCATCACAGATGCTGATTGCCTCAGGCAGCTGAATGCTGTTAAGCAAACAAAGACATGGGTTGCGCATAAAAGTGCAAGGGCTGCATGCGACTTGATCGAACACGCTTTGGAGGAGGAAGTCTCTGTTAACATGACAATCGTACAGGAGGTTACGGACATCGTTAAGATCTACTACGCTGATGTCGATGCAGTGGAGACTGCTGCCACAGAGCTGCGCGCGCGTTACAGCAAGGAGAGAAAGGAACATTCGCTCTATTTATCGCCAAGTTCCAAGCCGTAGCCCGTAAAACGACTAAGGGTGACGAGAAACTAATTCGTGAGATGCGTGAGCGCATCAAGACCGACCTCTTTGTTAATGTGAACGACCTTCAGTGGTGTATTACTGTCCCTACCACCTTTATCGGGTGCATTTAACTCTGCCGCAAGGAAGACTAATATGCGCCAGAATACGCAACAGGCTCTTGTCCATAGGGGCGGTCGGGGGACTCTCTTGGGCCAGAAGCCAGTAGCTGGCTCGAAGGCGACAACCGACTATAGTAATCCTATGGATATCAGTAAAATGGATATCTCTCAGCTGATACACGGTCGACTCCTTCCAGAAGAGAGACAGCGTCGCCTCGACTTCAGACTCTGTATGTATGTACGAGGGTGAGAAATACCTCACCTCCGCCTGCCCAAAGCTCTCTTTGAAGGGAAAGAGAGCAGGAGAAGTCCTCCTCGTAGCTGAGGCAGGAGCCGCAGCCTCTGGGTCAAAGAGGCAAAGTCTTCGCGAAACCTCAGCGCCATCAAAGACGCTCTAGAAAGAACAAGAACAAGAAGAGGAAGAAGAAGAAGAAGAAGAAGAAAAAAGCATACTTAACAGATTTTCGTTCTTCACTGTTGACCCTCAGCCCGGGTCAAGGCCTCCCATTTCGTAGTTCAAGCCTCTATAGCTCTACAAAGTGGCAGTCGAATTTCTTTCCAACCTCTTGTCGATTCCGGTGCCACCGGGGTATGCTTTCATCTATTACTCTTTTGCGTAAACTCACTCACTCCCTCTGGAGTCTATTCCCCTCATCGTCTGAACGTTATAGATGACAGAGAATCATTAATTGGTCTCGTTGATCAGATCACACATGTCCCACTTTCACTCAATTCCTACACCGAAGCCAGCTTGCCCTGCTCCATTACCAAACTAGGCAAATACCCAATGATATTAGGCAAACCTTGGCTCGAACAACACATACCTGTCACACGCTGGACCTCGAACAGCATGTTCTTTGGTAGATCACAGCACTGTCGAGCATATTACTTCCCTTCACACACCTGATCCCTCCTTCAATGGCGAGGACTCGCCCGCTCGCCCTGTACGAGTCGGCCCTGGCGTCTATAAGACATTCTTTAAAGAGAATCCCTGGAGCTCTTGAGTTTTAAAATAATACTGAGATTTGTACCCTACCTACCCGTATTGGTCAAATATGTTATGAGTCTGTCTTTGCTAAAGAGTAGGGGTTCCGTAGCAACTCAAAGGTCCTGAAGAGGCGTCCGGAATCTTTCGAGAAGAGACCACCAAAAACCACTTACGGGAAGGCGCAAAGACCTTGCGAGAAGGTGCACAGTCTTGCAAGAAGACACCAAGACCTCTA
Organism: Calycina marina; assembly: GCA_019669825.1. NCBI lineage: Eukaryota > Fungi > Ascomycota > Leotiomycetes > Helotiales > Pezizellaceae > Calycina > Calycina marina. The sequence goes on along the minus strand of MU253814.1, from coordinate 46,568 downwards.
AGGCAGAGGTACCCCATACACCAAATTGGAAATATGAAGACGGCGATATGAGGCACACTAAGGTGCTTTCGAGAGTCAATCGAACAGAATGATGCAGAGATATGAAGATTGAGCTCCAGGGAAAAGATCTCTGGTTTCCGATTGAAACATCGATTAAAGATCACTCTGAAGAATACCCCGCTGGCTTCAGCGCGGACTCCTCAAAATACGATCAACTAAGTGACGGAAGCGGAACTTCGTATTACTTCTTAAATTCCAAGAAAAGAGAGTGGAATCAAGCATCAGCTAAGGCTATTGCGCGGATCTGCAAGAAGATCAAGACGGTTTATCACGATATGCAAGATGACCTGAATGCACCTCTGTTTTGGGCGAGGCTTCATGATCATTACAAAGAGCCAGATAAGCTTGTTGCGAATCGATGCCTCACCAAGCTTATCACCTTCACGCTGGATTCCAAGTCAAAGGTAGCAACGAAGAGCAGATGTATACGATTTCGGAGGCCTGGGACAAGTTGCAGGAGTACAGGTGCCGATCTCTTTGCACGTAACTCTGGCTCTTACAACGATACAACGATACTATGCTCTGGATGATCTTTCTGAAGTGCTCTTCGCGTGAAGCCAGAATGGACTGCTACTCTCGACTCTGTCCAAGCTCATATACTTATCGTTACTGAGAAAATCAAGTTCTAGGAAGAGAAGGAATAATGACTCGTCGACGAACAGCAGGAAGTCATTGCTCTCGCTGCATTCGGTGATCGTCGAAGGGGAGGAAATAGTCGTTCACGGGGTGGCTTCGGTACTGGTCCTTATCGAGCTCGTCTGGCCCCGACAGAGATTACTCTCGAAAGTGCTACCTTTGTGGCGGCGATCATGTTGCTGGACGCTGCCCATACCTTGAATATGCTCAGATACGAGTCAAGAGATACATGGCACGCCAATTACACGAGGAGGAAAAGGGGAAAGAGAGCAAGCGCAAGATCAAGTCAAGGGTCGCATCTTCTCTTGATAAGAAAAAAGTCTCCTTCGCCAAATCATCTACTCACAAGCCATCCAGCAAGGAATGCGCTGGCGTCGGTAGCTCCGGTAGTGATAGTGACAACCACATTCTGGGCGATACTCTCAACCGTAGTGGCAAGGGTTCCGAGAAGTTGAAGGGCCACGGCCTCCTCGCGCATTATGACTCGTCTTCCTCCGATAAAGTATCATTCGCCACGGATGAGTATGTCTCCGAATCCGGACTCGTCGCCGGTGGACGTCGCAGTCGGCACTTTATACCCTCTTCGTCTTGGCCATTCGATACTGGCTATTCTCGGCATATGGCTGACCAGCACGGCCTCTTTAGGAAGCTAGAGTGGATCACGCGTCGTACCATTTCGTGTGGGAGGAGGCCGACTGTTCTCTGATGATATAGGAGAAATGAAGCCGGTATGCGCAGATAGTTCATGGATGATTCTCACGGGAGTGCTATTGCTCCTCAATTAGGGGTTAATCTCTTGTCAACGAGACTTCTTTATCACTCTGGTGCCAGAGGTCTCTTTGACTCTACATACATGCGTTTAGGTCACGGCCATAAGATACTTTTGACTGAAACCCAATCGAATTGATTGTGCTCATTCACTCACATATACTCTGCTGCCAAGGAGATGGCCTTTCCTGCCGCACCAAGTGAAGATGTCGAGATATCTAAGAGCGAAGGTATCACTGACTCCTACATGCCTAAAACAGATCATGAACGATACATGCTGTTATCGGCGTTTCTCTCATCTTAACGCCAAGAAGATACGTCAGTTATATAAGGTCATCGCCCTTCTGAAAGCCGTGAAGGTATCGATAGAGGCTTTGGAGCCTGTCTGCGAAGTTTGTGCTCTCACCAAAATGAAAGAACAGATCGGTCGTACTATCTCAGATCATCCTACAGAGAAACTGGAACTCATTCGGTGTGATATAGCTGGACCTTTTCCGTCAAGCATCCGTAGAAAAGTTTACTTTCTCTTGATTATCGACGCTTACACACGCCGTGAATGGTCTATTCCAATGTAGAGCAAAGGTCAAGCTACATACGAGCTTGAGGTTTGGAAGAAGGAGGAGCGTTAAACGGGAAAGCAGGCCAAGCGCGAGCGCTCGGACAATGCTCCAGAGATCTTAAAAGCAATTAAGAGTCGGCAAGTTGAGCAAGGCGTACTCATGGAACGCACTAGGCCTGCGACATCTCACCAAAATGGCCCTGCCGAGCGAAATATACAAACTGCTGAAGCTGACGCCAGAGCTCTTCTGAAGAATACAAACTTACCCGTCGAGTTTTGGGATGAGGCTCTCGAATATGATGATGCTATAACACGCAATTGTACTGCCGTCGGTCCCCTAATAGATGATGAGATCACGAGTCCTATTGGAGCCTACATTGGCCAGAAACCCAGTATTAACAACATCAAAGTCTTCGGTTCTAGGTGCTACGCTCACATCAAGGAGGATACCATTCCACCTGGTCAGAGGACTGTTTAGCTCTTAAGTTCTATAATAAAACTGAGATTTGTACCCTACCTACCCGTATCGGTTGAATATAGTATGGAATTATCATACTCCTGGCGGAGGAAAAGGACCTGTGAATCTCATCTGCCCCGTGGCACTAGGAGGGACCAAAAGCAGAAAACAAGGAAACAGAATGTAAGCTGTGATTTGGCCTCTACTCAATGGGTTACCCCGAATGCACCCACAACGCAGCCACTGTTACCTGGACAACCTCTTTGTTTCTACCAACTTTGTATTGTTTATGCGCTTCAAGGAAGGCGGCGAATTTGGCGTAACTGGCACTTGCAAGACAAATGTCGGTGTGTATTTCAAAAGCTAGATGGAATGGCAGCTCGGCGGATAATCATCCACATTGAGCTACACCCATAGACACGGTTCCTGAAATGCCAAAATAAATCCATTCAAAAGCTCGCGTAGTCCCTGAAAATCAAACACCCTCCTCTGAAACAATCCAAACCAACAACACTCCTCAAAACTCCCTAAGATCTCCTTTGAACTTTGGTCCTATTTTTTGCCAGGGTAAGCGCTGACGGGTGCAAATAGAAGCCCAATCTTATCAGAATATTTCCCGAAATACCAAGACTTCCTGGCCATCTTGCAGACGTAGTACAGTAGGGTGCAAAATGCTTGTACACCCCCCCCCTCTCCAGCCAGCCCACTATCCTAACTCAGACTTGTTTTCTTAGAAGAGCAGCATGACAAACAAGAATTGTATCTTTTCCAAGTATTTCGTATACCATCCTTCGACCTCATTCATTTCCTTTACTCTATGATCCATTGCTATAGCTAATGGTTACAGTATATCATTATCAATATTATGCCAGGCCTCTTGTGCATCCCAAACTAGACCATGTAAAGCTTCGTCTGCATCCGGAGCGTGTTCAAGCTCAGGATGTAAACGAAACATTTCAGCTCTCATTAAATCCCAAAGGTTCTCAATAGGGTTTGAATCAGGAGAGTAAGGAGGCCATTGTCACGATCCAGACCACGTCACCAGGGACCTTAGGCTCAATGATGAAATCATAGTAGAACCTTGGGAGGAGCATCTCATATATACTACTGATCGCTTACCTACGGGAGGAAGTGAGCCAGGGAATTACCGGATGGCTAGTATCACGTGATGGACCTCGATGGACCTGTGAAAGGTCCTGAGGAACCAGATGGAATCTCCTACTACATAGTCTTTGTAGTTTCCATAGCTTGAACATCGTGCTCAAATTCATATAGTTTTGTTTACCTTACAGTTTGCAACGCTTGTAACGGAATCACTTCCACGTGATTCACTTCGATTGATACTTGCCTCTTCATTCCTATCCCAGCCCGACGTTGCTTCTACTCGATAAGGTCTCAGTTGAGTATTCCAAGCCTGAATACCAACCGAGAAGTTTCAGAATGTTACAACCATTCCATAACCCAAATAGTCATATCTTCTAGAAAAACATAGTATTTTCTTGAAGCGAGGGCACGTGAATAGCCTGAGTCGATGATCTACTGAAACTAGTTTAGTATGAAGTCAATGCTTGGGGAATGGTGGCTATTTGGTGGATGTAGTGTCTGCAGAGCTCTCTTGCGATTTATCCCAGGCGTCCCAACTGCCTCTGCTCCTGCTCCGTTATTCAACCAGGGTCACAGCGGTGGCTCACTTCCCTCAATAAGATAGCACAGCGTATCAAAGAATTTCTCACCTCCCTCCTGCTCAAATTCTCCAGCGTTCAGAGATCCTGTTTAAGATAATCAAAGCCAAACTGCATCACCTGCGCTGTCCCCACGCCCTTCCAGCCCGGACTCACCACCTGCATCTTCCTACACACCTTCTCCTGCGCCAGCGTGTCCGCATCCCGAAACATTCCGTCCAGCTGTTTCCACTCATACGCGTATAGGCCCGGCGTAAACGGACGTTGCAAGTCCGAGGAGGTACGGTGTCAGCAGATCAGGCTTCCCACTGTTTCCACTGTTACGGTAGAAGACAAATCTCTGGGTGCGCAGGCCGCTGGACGCGCCCGAAATGCACACTCTGTTATCTGCACAGCTTTTAAGTTTATAGCCGCGCTCTTTGTTACCAAGTGTCAGCTTCGCCAACGTAGCTAGAGCCACTTCTAGATTTAGTATTCCAACCGTACAGCCATATGCTAATTTGATATGGTAAATTGATCAATGGTGCCTAGCACTTCTCACACAGAAACGGAGGCTGGTCCTCGAAAACATCCCGAGCTGGGTGCTGTCCGAGCTACACAGCACTTTTTGTGGCCATAACTCAAAGGTCCCAACCGCTCTATCTAACTGGAGATATTGGACTATTATTGGAATTCTAGTGGCCTTCGACGCATTTTATTTGAGCTGGTGAGCCTAGCAACGTTCTCTACAATAAGAGACAAAGGCCAAGTATAGACAAACAGGTAGTCACGTTTCCAGCGCAATAGCTGAGAGCTTGAGTCCCTGGAAGCTCATGAATAGTTTCGGAAAAGCTGAACTTAAAAAAGCAGAATTTCCATGTAAGAGATCATGCAACTTTGCGTATCACAGGGTGCGATTCTGAAAAAGCACCGAGTACATTTTCAAACTCATATCCTCCGACTATCTTATCTATGCTACTTGGGTTATGATGAACAGTGCTTCTAGTGGCTTTTACAAAGCCAACATAGGAATATCAAAATAAGAGTAAGAGATCATGAAAGTGTGCTTCTCCCACTTATATATCCCGTCTATCGCTCGTTAGTATAGTACGCTGATCGCCCGCCCAAGTCTGCTCGCCCGACTTGATATTCACAAATCTCAAAAACCATCAAGTTCATTTTCAAACTCATATCTTCGAACTACCTACCTATGTTACTCAGAGTAAGTTGTGTCGGTTCTAGTAGCCTTATAAAAGCTGCCTAAAACGCTGTAATTTCATAGTATACATATTACGCAACTTTGAGGATCACTTTTATAATTTTCACGAGTTTGCTGCTGAAGATGTACCAAGCCGACCATAAGACTGTATATGTGAGAGGCCAAACCTTGATAGCCCAAAAGGTTATGGGTTCTGAAATTCAATCAAGAAGTGCATAGTGAACCGGCCTACTGCAGGTTCCCTCCCTATTTAACTATATGTCTAAGATCCACCAAACATTCTAGATAAGTAGTCTTCTGGCAAATACACAGGAAAAGTGTAGAACAGTATAGAATAGAAGGTCCTGTGAAGAAGCTACTCTGACCTTCTTGGCCTAGTCGTCAGTGCTTAGCGAGCCCCTTAGCCCAAGCATCCACATGGGTTCCAACCCTTACAGTATATTCGCAAATAAAAATCACCTTCAATTTCTCAACCTCATGTCTCCAAACAAGCTACATTGCTCATGCTACAACAAAAGCGCAACAGATTTTCTGCATACGTATACGAAAACAACAAAGACCATGTAACATTGCCGGAGGGTAGGAAATGATATGACATGATAAAGTATATTCTCTACACAAAAGTAAACGGATGCACGTTGCGTTCTATCATAAAATTCAGGATATCATTCCATTCAATTCGTCATCTTGCCATGACGATTCAAACACACACACAGCTTAAAGTAGTCCGTCCCCTGAGCACCTTCGAATGAAAACTCCTCTGCTGTCCAGTAGTCCTGCTTCGGAAGCGACTTAAGCCAGATTCGCACCAACTCCTATACCTAACATACAAAATATGTGCCGTTCGTCATACGACCGTCTCGCTCTGCTCTCCCGTAGCAATTATAGGAACGTTCAGCCCACGCTCCGGACTCTGTAGTACTAACTGTTCGTGTCTCCGTGCTTTCAAAAAGTTGCTAACCGCTCTGATCAGTATGAACCAGCCCACAATCATCAGCAGATACGCTATCCAATCACTACTCGCAACATCACTCCAGCTACTGCCGCTCGTCGTATCCGTGCTCGCAACCGCATTTGGGTCGAAGTCATGGGCATCCGGATCGCTAGGGTTTGTTGGGCTTGGGTCGGAGCCAGGCGGCGCGGCGTCGTTGGAGCCGCCTTTCATGTAGAAGCCGTATTGGATGAGCGTGATGCCGAGGCCGGCGCGTGAGCCATTCTTGGCCGCATGCGTGGTGTGCAGGAGATAGGTGAGCAGGAAGCCGACGAGCTGGAATGACATAGATATCATGCCATTCCAGATGAAGGAGAAGACGGAGCCGACAGGGAGGCCTTCGATGTAGACTTCGTCGGGGCCGCCAAGACCGGGGGCCAGAATAGTGGTTTCCCAGTAGGGAGGTGCGGCATCTGCTGCTGCTTGCTCGTAGGTCTGTATATGTTATTAGTATGTGCTTTTGTCGCTTCGGATGTAAGTGTGGACATACGGGTGGATGTTCCTCTATCTTCTCGCCAGCCTCAGGTTTTGCACTCAGATTCGCAAACACACCATCAGACCCGGAGCCACCACCGTAAATCCTTCCTGTAGGCACAAAAGCAGGCAAGTATGTCGGTCTCCGCTCGATCCTAGGAGGAGTAGGCGTGTTCACATCGGGTGTCGTGGCTGTCGCAGCAAAATTTTCTATTGACGCAGACGGTGGTGACCCCCTCATAAACCGCTGCCTCTCGTCGCCACTATTATCCTCATCATCCGACCCATCCGCATCAAACGCATCCGCCAAATTCTGGTCCACCAGCGAATCGGAATCTTGTAATAACCGTCTTGAACTAGGTGACGAAGCGCGCGAGCGGAAGGAAGGCGGAGGAGAGACGGGTATAGCGCTAGTTGGCGTCTCTATCTCATCGTTATTTGATACCTATAGTGTTGTTAGCATGGTGTTGTTGGCATCGCAGAGGGATTGCGTGGCGTGGCGTGGCTTAGGCGTACCCTTTCGTATCGTTGAGAACTCATAGTTGGGATGCGCCTTTGTCCGGCAATACGTAACAGACACAAAAGAAATAGAGAATCTGCAAATGGAGTAGTAGAGAAGAGTAAAAGAGGGCGGAGGGAACGGGGCGACAAGAGGGTTAGTGTTATGAAGTGAGGTTGTTGGATGTGGCTAGGGTGGAAGGTGCCAGGAGGTCTGATTAATCAGTTAAAAGTAAGCCGAGCGCCAAGGGGATCATTTTATGCAACATAGTGGAGACGATTCTTGAAAGATCGAAGTCATCAAGTATAATCTGGGGAATTCAATACCAGCATTGCAATGTAAAGACCACACTCTATCTTATTCACTATGTCAAAATCTGTAAGTGGCCAAAGTCATAGTCATACATACCTGCATACTGATTCCAATAAAGCTAGCATACAAACACCTCACCCGCGCGCTCTCAAAATGGCCTAAAGACACGCTGCGTCCAGAATGTCAACTCCAGAATGTGATGCAGCAGCGCATAGACAAAATATACAGTGACGCTTCTTCGAAGAGCTCGAGTGAGAGCTCTGATATGGCGCAGGCGAATCTGCTGTACTCGTTGGTGGAGGATCGGTATTTGAAGAGGGTATGTTGGTATTCTCAGCTTGGGAACGGAGAAAGAGGGAGGATTATTAGATGGAGGGCTGACAGGAGATAGTATCCTATCAAGGGCACACTGATGACGCCAGCGAGTAAACCGACGCACTACACGGATCTAATAAGGGATATTGAGGAGGCGCCGGGGAGAAACTGGATACAGTCGACGATGAATAAGTTCAAAGGACTTCTGCGGTTTCAATGAGCGATAGAGGGTCGGTGTACAATATGAGTTCACGTCAAAAGTAGCAAAGGTAGACGTTGGGTTTGGGGGCGTTCACGCTCTTGTGTGATATGTACAAAATCCAATAATGAGGGTGCTAGAGGCTATGTCAAGCTTCAGATCTCCAACTCCACAACGCCGTGCTCATGCTTTTGTATTCTACACATGCGTCAACCTCCCAGATATAGCTCAGATGTATGTTTTCTCCGGATCCAGTCTATTCATCAAATCAATGCTCTTCTCATACATCGTAAAAACAATGCCACCACTAAACACCAGTCTCCCTAGTCTCGGCAACGCACCACTCCAAAATGTCAACAGACCCTCATTCTTCCAGATCTGCGCCGCACACGCAAACGTGTTTTTATACAGCTTCTTCGCCTCAATACTCTGCATCCGCGTCTTCACAGTATCAATCGGCTGCGTCGTGTATACCGTGATGAGTCCTGCGATACCTCCAAGCCCGAACGTAGAGAACGCGCCGAGCTTCTCTCCGGGCGCGGTATAGGATTGTGCGAGCTGTCGCAGGAAGGTGTAGGACCCGAAACGCACGGCGCTGTTGGAGGCTTGTCGGGCGGTCGTTGGGACGAAGCCTTGGAAGAAACCATGCAGGCCGCGTTCGCGGGCGATGATGGGGACGGCGTGGAGGAATCCGCGCATGCGCGGGTTGGCACTTTTGCGGTCGTCGATTCTAGTTTCTTCAGCATTGTCCCTGTTTGCAGCTGACAAAGGGCAAGGAAGCGTACAAAGTAGTCTTTATACTCTCAAACGGCGTCACAGCCAACAACGACTCTGTAACTCCAGCGCCGAAACCCGCAATCACGGTCCTCGGTCCAGATATATTCCCATTCTCATCTTGTAGCATAGACTTGTATTGATCAAAAGCCACGAATCCTGGAGAGCTGATTAGCTTGGTACTGCCGGAGATGGGGAGTCTGTACGAATTCCTGCTTTCAGAGAGTTCCCGATGATCAATGTCGTACATCCGGCATACCATGCTTTCCCAAATGGTGGCCAGGGTAGTTTTTCGGCGTTTGGTAACCTTTGGTTCAGCTGCGTTCTTGTCTTCGCAACTGCGTCTTCGCATTAGCTTTGTTCCAGCATCGAGTTTCTTGCGCCAATTGGCACGTAGAACCAGTATCTCCCAAAATCTCCCACGGAGTCCGACGCGCAGGTATAGTTCACGTACATTCAGCAGGATAAGTAATAGCTGCGTGAAGGTGTTAGTTGAGCTCCATAGAGAATCCGGGGTAGCGGGCGCATTGACTGACCAATTTCTACAGCTCCGGCAGTAGAACCTGCGATAATGGAGCGAAGGGCACTAGGTCTCTCTTTGGCCTTTTCAGGCGCTCTGCCTTCATGAGCTGTAGCCATTGCGTGTTGTGTAGTTCACTGTAGACAAACTGGGAAGTTTGGGAAAATAACATGACTTACGCCGCAAATCGCAGGCGTTTATAATAGCACGGTGGGAGTGTAATTAGTAGTCATTCAATGTGTCGACTTGAGTTAAGTGATCAACTCTGGGACTTAGAAGTTGCACCCAGGATAATAATGAGTAGTTGAGTACTGCTCGGTACTTGGATATCATTCCATGTTAATGTAGCTACAGGAACTGTGATGATACTAACCATAGTTCCTTCACTCAGAACTATAGCTGCACAGGAATGATGGTAAAGTGTGAAGCACCTTAACTCGACGCTTTTGCTCCTCCTTGATCTTGGCAAGAGCGGCATTTTCCTTCTCAGGCTCTTGCTGGATGCTTGCGATCTGTGGATTCTTCGCGAAAAACGCATATCAGTGGGTACTAGGATGGGTGCTCAGTGATTTAGAGGGTATCTCAGGTCGCTTTATTTATCTGCCCTCCGCCCTTCTGCCATAACCAAATTGCCTCAACAGCATATGTCTTACTCCCTTGATGACCTCCTGTGGCACTGGCAGCTTCTTCCAAAGTCTGAAGCACTTTCCCTGACTCAATGCACTGCCATAAACCCTTTGTCATCTCACTCTCAGGCCCACCGAACTGTCCTTTCCCCAATCTGAACAGAATTCGTCCTAGACATTGAAAGGCAATGCACCGCTGAGCGGGAAATGCTGAGCGAGCCAAGCGTGACAACTCTGGTACCGTGTATCCAGCAGACTCGGGTGCATCACCATGATGATGCAACCCTTTGTTCGTAGGCATAGCTCGTGCTATCCTAGGTGGTAACAGATCTCCACGGAAGTCAAAGCGAAGAGCTGGAGCTGCGAGAGCTGCCTGACCAGGGTAATACGATGATTCCTGGTCCGCCAAAGAACCGTGAGTGGGTACAGGGGCCATCCAGGCGAGCTTAGAGGGGTCTGCAGGAAGAGATGGGAAGTATTTTGTGTGCAGATTCTTGAAGAATGAAGGGTCTGAGGGGTCTAGCTCTGGTGCTGCAGGTGCCCTGGGAAAATGCACATCTGGTTGAATGGTTTCCTCTGGATTGAATCCTTTGAACGGTACAGAAGCTGGTTGTAAATCGATCGGACTCTTGGGTGCTTCGACGTCATCAAGCCTCACACTTTTCTGAGCTTCCACCAGCCTCCCGCTCGGCTTCGGTACAGGTGTGGCCTCCTCAGAATCCCCATTGTCTTCCACAGCCTTTGCATCAAGGTTTTCAGATGTAGTAGGCATCGACTCGAAGCCAGTGTCTCCTCGATCTTGGTCCAGATTCGCCCGCTTCAGTAATCTTTCAAGCAAGGCTGGATTTAGACCTTCCATGAGTTCGTGACGTTCCTCGGCTATTTCTTCCTCAGACATGGCGGCCAGCCTTGAGGTGTTCTCCTCGTCGATGCGTTTGCGCTCCACATTGTCGATGCTGTTCGTCAGTCTGCTGGGGTTAGTTGGCAACGAAGCCGAAGCTGGTGGTTGGTGGCTAGATAGGTTCTGCGGCGCGGCAGGCGTACTTGTGCTTATAGCGCCTCTCTGCTGTTTGAAAGCTGATACCCTGGTACGCTTCCTATGTTCGGGAAAGCCAGTTGCAGAGCTTTTGGGTGTGGGCACAGAAGGAGGAGCTGTTGATTCACGTTCTTGGATATCGCCAACAAAAGCTGATAGTCCAGCCGGCGACTGAGCGGTAGACTCAACACTATCTTCTTCGTCGTCTGATATGTCCACCGTGAACCGTTGACCCTTGAACTCCATTTCTGCGCTCTTGTTGCAGCAACGAGCGAATTTGCAACGAAAAGCTGAATTTGATGCCATCATGCAAGGCTACCTGTTCAGCAAATAAGGTTTAGGTGGGTCTCGGGTATCAGTGTGAGCTGAGGTACGTTGATCAAGGGGGCGAGGCGGATGACATCTGGGGCTTCGAGAACTTTGTTTCTGACAACCTCAGCTATTTGCATTGTTCTGCATGCTACAGTGGCCATGTTTTCTAGACATCAGCATCGATCAGCTGCATTGTCTCAGAGCAACATGAACATTGATGTGAGCCAACTGCCTATTGACATCTCGAAAGCGTGGCGCTTGAGCAAATGCGAAAACGTCTGCTTGCAGAGGGACGTGGACAGCAGATGTGAGTCCAAGTTTATCCAGCCATCGCGCAGAAAGTCTTACGAGGTCTGCACACACACAAGCCAAGTAATTGCATATCTATGCCAGACTATGTACACGGAATACGTAGCAAAGCATGCTGACTCCCTGAGTCAGTAGAGTACTACTGACTAGGCCGTTATCATTATTATTACTATTGTTGTTATTATTATTACTATTATTATTGTTATTACTATTATTGATACAAAGTTTATGGCGGATAGGTATCCACAAAAGTTGATTTCCAACAAATGGTTGTTAGTCTATTATGCGGTGGTACGAAACATCGAAGCGTCTAGCATTGCGCATATGCCACATAGAGCTGGAAGTGCCTGCCATGGTCTCAACCCTCATGGATAGATGGAGGATTGAGTAGATGGTGAGTGGAAACGGTGTGAGGATCATATTGCTGTCAATAGAGCTGATATGCAACTGTTTAGCAATTGCTTCTGTACGAAGCGCACGGCTGGTCTGGACAAGATCTTCTGGTGGCGAATGGTATTGCTGATCTTATTTTCAAAGTGGAGTGCGTGATACAGGAGATGGCGGCCACCTCGGGTGTTCTAGATGTTAGATACGAGCATTGGTATTGGAATTCCAGATCCAGTCTTCCGTCCCAAACCGTTCCGGCAATTAGCATGATGATGGCTGTTGATTGGCCCAGCGTCGGAGACAAACCATTTCATACAAGCCTTCCCCGTTGATAAGGACAACTCGCTCTTTACTCGAGTCACCTCTCTCTACCTTACAAGAAAGAGGCAGCATGCCGTGATCTAGTTCAGGCTTTGAGTAGCCTGTAGCGCTGCTTGCGTGCGTGCGTGCGTGCGTGCGTGCTTGCGTGCTTGCGTGCTTGCGTGCTTGCTTGCTTGCTTGCTTGCGTGCTTGAGATTAAGCCCTTAAGCCCTTGAACTTTAAGCCCTTAAGCCTTAGCCCTCAAGGCTCAAGGCTTAAGCCCTTAGTGCCATACCTGTGATTGTGCCGTACTGTTGGTTCTCGTACTCTATCGGTATGATACGTGGGCCGTTGCAGGCAGCTAGTCCTGTGATCGATTCAGCAGCAAAAGTAAACTTAAGGTATAAGTGGCCGGTACCTAGGTATCCATCAGTAGCAAGCCCAGCGATTCCAGTGGTTGCGAATTACGTTACCGTAGGCCTGCCGCTTTCTCCATTCGATTCAGATCCTGTCCCTTACAACGTGCACTTTACCTTAATTAGCTTAAAAATAATATCACAACTCCTCCCCCCCCCCCCAACTGCAAACTTAGACCCTTTCCAACTTTCTTTGACATTTCCACCACCACCAAATCCACGCAAACACCCATATTGTCATCAAATTCTAATGCCATTCTATCGACAACGATTAGCAAATACTGCCATTCGATCACTGTCGTTTCCATTTCGGTTCTTGTACGGTCAATAGGTCCGCACCAGCTCGCCAACACTCACAAATCCCCGGTTACTCACATCCGTGCTGTGTCAACGCAGGGGGCCACGATTTATGAAGCTATTCCCATCAACCCCCGACTTTCGTTTGTCACGTTACTCAACCCAACTCCACCAAACTATTGGAGCGTAAAGAAGGAACTCAAATAGCTGTATTCGACAGGATCTGGTCTTCATATAACTATCTTGCGCCCCTTCAAATCAAAGACGGCAGCTGAGCCGTTTTCATCATGTCCGAATTGCCAGAGAGCCGCTCATCGAGTGCAAGTCTCTCATCCCCTCCCGGCTCGGTACAGCTTGGTTCGATGTCGCCATCTCGCTCACCTTCGCCTTTAATACAATTAAATGATTCTACACATACCATTACCGTCAATCCTGCTGGTGTTGATCCACCGTCGATGACTTCTAGTCCGGCACCCGGTGGAGTTCAGTCACAATACAAGAAAGATGGCACGCTCCGAAAAAAGCCAGGTATGTCGATGTTTCGCTTAGCCCCTCGGTACCGAATCGTCCCACCAGCGCCGTCAGCATCTCCAACACCTTATCATGCAGTATACGAATATGTTTCTTATTGCACTGTGATTCCTATTGCATTCGATGGCTTTGGAATGCCTTGCTGACTACCCAAAGGACGCAAACCTCAACCAGTAGACCCCAATGCTCCCCCCAAACCAGCTCGCAGACCTCGCAAGCCAAGGGATCCAAATGCGCCTCCAAACAAGAGAAGGCCAAAGCAATCTTTGGATACTGCTGGTGCCATGAATCCAAATGTGCTTGGTGTAGCAGGTCCGCAGCACCCAAGTGGACAAGTTCAGATCCATGGGGCCACCCAAAATCAACCTCAGCCACCACTACCTCAATCGTTCTTCTCCAATCCATCACCACAATCCACTGGTATGTACATGTCTTGGTACTCATTCTTATGCTTATGCAACATTGGTCACTACACGCTCACGTTCTTCTAATATCCCTTATTCCACGCGTTACTTACTCCGCATACCAGTTCCGGCTTCGCCAGCTCCAGCATTATATAGAAGTGCCAGCAGTGGACAGAATTACGATCCCATTCGATCCAACTATGATCCCGTAAGTGTTATAAATACTCATTCAGTCTTCCGTGGCTGTATTCGCTTGCGGGCACAAGATCTCTAAGATCTCAGCACCCGAAAATCATCTAGCTCAATCTAACTGTTTATATTTAAAGGTCAGAGAAACTGTTGTCGTTCATAACCAGTTCCCAACACCAAACCCGCAAGGCTCGCCACACCATCCACAACCACACCCAACAAATCACGCTAGCGCGTCACCCTCCATCTCGAGTTTAGTCGATCCTCCAAACCAACCCTTAGCGTCGCCATCCATTGCGACGCAATCGTTTTTCAATCAACAGCAGCAGCAATTACTGCGCACCCAGCAAGAACAACAAAACTCACTCCCCTCATCACCAAAAACACATAGACTGCCACCCACGGCTATGAGTGAGACTCTGGTTTTACCTAGCCAGCAAACACCAAATATGCCTCGACCAGGCCCCGTAAGTTCACGTGCCGTACAAGAAATGCAATCGCTAATTTTGTTGCAGCTCCTTGAGGGCATGAACATTCAATCTCATACGCCTCCGCCCTATGCCGAGCAAAAGAAGAAGGATGTCGAGCGCAAGAACTCCTCGGGCCCCACCATGCTCAAGAAGTCAACGGCTAACGGCAGCACAACAACCTCTTCGACTGCAGCCTCTCCCAAGCCCCCAAAACTCAAGGAAGCCAAGGAGACCTACCCCACGCCACCTCCTCTTCCAGGTTCGGGAATGATGCAATTTGGCGGTGGAGTGAATACAGGCACCGAGTTCCGAGCACCGACGATCGTTCTCAATATCCAGTTGAATGGAGAGACCAACAAGTACATCAACTTCACCCGTCTCGCCGAGGAACAATATGGCTGGGATGCTCTTCACCCTCGTCTCGCTGCTTCACGTGATCGTCTTGCACGCGTCGCTGCAGCTGGAGCAGCTTTGGAACGCGCTGCTGACAAGGAGAGTGGCGACGATATGTCTCTTGAGTCCGAGGCGGAAGGTAGTAATGCTGAGATGGGCGGTATGAGCGATGGCAGAAATGGCACCGGCACCGACGCTGGCAAGCCAAGAACAGTCAAGAAGCGCAAGATGAAGGAGGATGAGTACGACAAGATGGATGGTTTCGTTGACGACTCCGAGCTTCTGTGGGAGGAGAAGGCTGCTGCCTCCAATGATGGATTCTTCGTCTATTCCGGTCCTCTCATACCAGCTGGAGAAACGCCCTCTCTCGAGAGAGGCGAGAATTTCCCCAAGCGTGCTCGTGGTCGTGGTCGTGGAGGAGCAGCTCGTGGTACCGGTACTACCAGAGGAGGTGCAGCCGCTGCGCTCAACCGTGAAGGACTTCCTCGCACCGGCCCGGGTTCTCGTGGTGGCAACACCAACCGCAAGCCCCGCATGACCAAGGCTGACCGGGCGCGTATGGATGCTGAGAAGGTTGAGCGCGCGAAGCTCGGTGGAATGTCTTCGTTGCCCATCGGCTTCCAAGCTCCCATGACTGTTCCCAGCAGCTCCAACTTGGGCAGCACTCCTCTGGTCTTCAACTAATAGGCCCATGCGCTTGATTTCTCCAGTCTCGTCTACTCGACTGCTAGTGGTGCAACTACAACTTCCAAAGGCGTAGTTCTTGAGGTCTGCAACTGTACGACGAGCGATGTTTTCCACCTGTCTTGCATTGTACTTTACCTGGATTTTTTTGGAGTCCGATATACAGCACACAACTCGGCGTCTCTTTTGATATAGATGTTTTGCAAAAGGCGCATTGGAGTCTTCTGCGCATGCGAGGATTTGAGAGCTAAGACTCTTTCGGATGCACAGATCGAAAACTGGGTAGATTGTGACTTTTTTTCTTTTTTCTTTTTCGTTTCCCTTGAGAAGGCAAATCATTCCAAATCATTCTCCTCTACCGAGGGAGGAGAATCGCTATATGTAGGCCACCGATAGTGTATCAATAAAATATAAGCTCAGCATAGTATTAGATTTGAAGCGCTCTTGGTTTGGATATGTGATTGATTGAGGTGATGGTATTTTCGAAAATATACGTGCGACTTGTGAATCCGTACTGTGGTTTTCATGAGTGAATTTTCTCAGCTACAAACACCGAGGCATGCCTACATCACCTCCCCATCTACAACCTACCTACTCAAATCATTCTATTTACAGCCCCCAAAAAGCCCACCCAATACACAGCTGAAACACCATCATCCCAAACACCAACCCCCTCTGCACCCTCCCCACAGGCTCCACACCACTAGCGACCAGCTGAACTGACGCAGAAACAATGCTTTTATTACTCTTGTCGAGGTTACCGGGAGCGGCAGACCCGCGCGCCAGACCGAGACACTCGGCCATGTGGAAGAATACGTCGATGTTAGAGTAGACGCCAGCGAAGGAGGCGGCGCAGGGTCCCATGGCGAAGACAGGGACGTCGGTGAGGGAGTGTACGCCTTGGGCTTCGTTGCTAGGTGGTGTTAGTTTCTTCGTCTGCCTGATTGGTATGGGGAGGGAAGTAGTAAGAGGGAGAGGGGAGACGGGGAGAAAGGGAGAAGGTAGAAGTACGTAGCGATCGTTCCGTTGACGATGAAGCCATCAGTGTTATCATCGGGGTTGACGTAGTAATCATCAGAAGCCTCGTCGTCAATATTAGTTGCTGGCAGCCGTGAACCAGATTTATGCACTGCAGCAAGTTAGTATGGCATCTGGCCAAAGTTGAGGTGAAAGTATGGGGTCGAAAAAATCGGTCTCGCGAGTCTACAGTAGTCAAAATTGGTGAAAACAGCAACTCCTCAGACAAACTCCCGACTCGAACTCCTTAAGTCCACTCAAGAAAGCGGTCATTTTGTATGCGCCGGGGGGGGGGGTACATACCGCGGTAGTTCTCGCGGTGGTCGGGTGCTGCGCCGACGCCTTGGGCGAGTGTGTATCGTGGATCCTGAGCCCATCAGCATTTTCACAACTCCGAAGCGCGAGGAGAAGAAGTGCAAGCATATAAGCATACCCAGTTTACAGGAAAATTCACACCCGTGTTATACGACACGCTAGCATTCGTCACCGTATACTGGCTCAGCCCCGAATTCACATAGTTGCCAATCGCATTGCGCTTCTCGCGGTCGCCACTCGCAGAGCTCAGGTATTTCGTATCGGCAGAGCCGAAGACGTCGAAGCCATGCCCATGGTCTGCTGTCACGATGATGAGCGTGTTGTCGAGCTCCCCGAGCTCAGTCAGGTGCTTGATGGTGGCTTTGATGGTGTCGTCGAGCTCGAGCAGATCGCCGAGCGCGCGGTCGTAGTCAAGGACGTGCATTTGCTTGTCGATGCTGGCGCCTTCGGACATCATGAAGAAGCCGCTGTCACCGCCGCGCGCGTGCAGAACGTCGATGGCTTTGAGTGTCATTTCTTTGAGGCCGGGCAGGTCGAGCGCGGGGGCTTTGTTGCCAGACGGGTCGTTGGTCGTTTTGTTAAGGTTTGCTGGGTAGACGTTGCGGTCGAGCCAGACGGGGAGGTGGGTCACGCTGAAGACACCGAGCGCTTTGCTGGTGTTGGGGGCTAGGGCTAGGGAGGTCTTATTTAGGGAGATGGAGTAGCCGGCTTTGGCGAATTCGGCGTAGTAATCTTTGCCTTGCCAGGAGTCTGTGCCGGGATAGAACTGTTCTGCACCGCCGCCGAACTGTGATGGTTAGTTGATATTACATGTAATGTATTCGAGTGTTGTGATACAACGATTTCTGATGTCACAACGATTTGGAATATTCGAGACTTACGAAAACATCAGGACCGGCGAAAGGAGTCCATGTGTAGTTCTTGACACCGCTTAAAGCCTGGTCGATCAAAGCCCCATATTGTGATCGTAGACGTGTGTGACCTGTCAAAGCTATCGGCGTAGCATCAGCCAGTTGTGCCGTTGACACGACGCCGATGGCTGAACCCCAGATACGGGTCAGCAGTTCAACGATGGTCTCAACCTTTGGATCGTCGAATGGATCTTCGCTGGAATCAGCATACACCCCCATAGCATTGACGGTGCTCTTGTGACCGGAGTAGAGCGCTGATGCGGAATTGGCGGAGTCGGTAATGTACGAGTCCAGTGAGTGGGTCTGGAGTTATTAGACAAGTTCAATTCAGCTTGACGTCTTTTCCAACCTACCATTTGATGTCCCAATACTGGGAACTTGTCCATTGCCATGGTGGTTTGATATTTGCCATTAATACTCTTGTGTCCGATCAGACGTGCCGCAGTGATCATGTTGGTGGTCATTCCATCACCTTCCCATATTAGCTCAACCTCAATCACACATTGTAGTCTCACCTATGAATAAGATCACATTTTTGGCCTTCTTCTGCTCCTGGAGAGGACGAACGATCCAATTGGCGATTGTCTTTGTGCCATTGTAATAGTTGAGAGTGGCTACATACTCGCCAGGCTCATAAAGAGCTACCCGGCGATATGCCTTTGACGTGACACGAACGACAGAAGGTGTTTTTGCATCCTGTGCAAAGAGGTCTTCATACCAAGTGAAGTTCCATTTTTCAAGTGAGGGCTCTGCAACCTTGAAGAAAGTAGTAGCAGGCCGGGCAACAGCGCCTGACTTGGCAATAGTGAAGCTGAAGTTAGGATCTGGAATTCCTCCATTCGCTTCAGAGCCATTGACGGGAGCGTGAACCTTCGAGTATTAGCGAAGCTATCGCGATTATCTTCCATGACTGACCTCAAGGCGGATATCAAAGTACTGTCCTGCTAGGAAGTCTGTTTGATCGGGTGGAAAGACGCATCCCAGAGCTATTGTTATGTCAGGCAGAGCTCATTGGGGCAAAAGGAATGCTAACTTGGACACGCGCCTAGTCTCTGGAACGTCTGCGCCGTTGCTAGGGTGATCAATGTGCTTGCAGCGGCCAACCTTGATGCAGAAACCATTTTTCAGATTTGGCTATGACACTGCAGCTCAGGTACACGAACAGGCAAAGACAGACATCAAGGTGCTATTGCTTAGCCTTTATAGTAGCACATTGTAAACAGTCGGAGAAAAGTCCGATAGTAGTGAATTAGGAAGGTCAATAGCTCGCTGTCTGCAGGTACACACGAATGATGTTGTAGACGAGTTTTAATCTCTTGGTATTCTTGGATTTCATGTATCCCGAGCCAACGGCACCATGACAAGTCAATCAATACACTGGGAAGCAGCACGTGTGTGCTTGGCAATATGCTTCTCCAACTTGGCTGGGAGCTTGGCAACGCGACAAGGGCAAAGCGGAATCGTTGCGGCGTGGCGGAGGCACAAATGAGTCTTGGCTGACCAACGTGAGGGTTTGTGGCATGGCAGCTATAGCTCCATACCAACTGCTATAGCGCTGAGACGTGTTGACGCCGAGCTCTCCGATTTGTTCTGTCGGACAGGCCAAGACGCCTTCCACTAAGCAGGTGGGTAAGCATGCAAGCCTTACCATCGATACCAGTATGTAATAGCGGCTGTCTTCAATCACGTGAAACCTGAAATGCAAGGCTCTTTCACATAGAGATACAGGTAATTACAAGACTGCCGATGGCTTTCAAAAGTCTGCTGGCGTTTGGAGAGGTGGCTGGCACTACCTCTCTGGTGAGCATACGCTGTGTATACTCTTCTTATGCCAGAGAAGAGGAAGATAGCTTGTACTGGTAGGTTCGAATCCTGCAGCTGCCACCCCATCATGCTCAGGTCAACAGCGTGGTCAGTAGGACAACGGACGAACGACTCGCGCACTCGATCCCCGACGCCCTTGGGGCCCGACAACTCTCGCGCGGCTCCGGTCATAGTGGCAGATGGGATTGTGCTGGGGGCGGCCACGGGCGGTGGTCAGCATCGGAGCAAGGTGGCTGCAATGAATCGTTCGTGCAAGTCGGCAGCAACTCCTCAGGGTTTTCCTACCTCAATACAGCCTCGGTCGAACCACCCAGGTCTCAGACGAAGTGACCCAACCTACAGGACGACATTTCACATTCAAAGCATACACGATTCTGGGAATCTGGGAGATTGGGCGAGAGAGAACGTTGTTGGGAAGGTTTTCCCCTGAGAGGATCAGGGGGATCGTGGAATCACAGTTGCTGTGGCCAGCGGAGTTGCAACATGGCTTCATTGTGGCCGTAGCCCACCGAGTATCCAGGGAGCGCAGACATAGGAGGACAAGCTGGTCTCGACAGAGCCTGATACTAATGCCACAAACAAAGCACTTCTGTCAGCGTGTATGTATGTATACGTAGATAGAAGCCAGACGGCTCAGTGAAGGAGGTTGCTGGTCACACGAGTGTGATGAAGTGTTGTGCATTTCCCGAGGCAGATGCACTTCGGCAACTGCTGCCAAAGCTGAGCCATTCTGGCATAGCTGTCTTAAAAGACGGCCGGATCCGTGTATGATAAAATCAATCAATCAATTAATCAAAAGTCGGCTTACTCGTATACGACACTGTCAGCGAGCAGAAATGCCGATGAGGATTCAATTTAACGTAATATATTGCTTGATAACAGGAAAAGAGCGCACATAATAGCACTAGCCGTATAGACATCGATAGGTAAGAGTGCAAGCGAGATAAGGCAGCTACCAATCGATATTTTTCAGGCAGTCGACTCACGTGATACCGCAGCCCTGTTGTTTTCGAAACAGAACTCGCGGCGCGCCATAACGCGTCTTGACGTGTGATGTCCCGCCACCGGCCAACATTCTGTACATTCTTCGTCAATTGCATCTCCAATTGAACAGCTGCCACCAAAAGTTCGCTTTGCCAGTATCCAAGCGATGATGATTACTCCACCAGAAGCACAATTGACACCAGTGCCAGCCAAAAGGAGGGGACGACCTCCGAAGCAAACCCTCCAGACTGTCACTCCAAAGACACAGGAACGATCCAATGAAGACTCTGCAGGCCATCATCTCGTAGTTAGCCAGATATTGAACAACCTGAAGAAGGCGACTCCAGAGATGGCCAGTCAATCAACGCTTATAACAACTCAGGAAGTCACTCCTCGGTCGATAAGTTTTATTCGAGAGGATACACAAGAGATACTCTGCTCAACGGATGAAGAATCGGAGGAGGAGAGTCCACCGAGCAAGATAACACCAATACTCAAGGAACTCCAGCAGGCTCCAGTCAAGAAAACTTCTCTTGTCGATGTTGAGAAGGTGGTGGTGAGGGAGATCCTAACCAGGGAGGCGCCTCGGACGGTAGACCGACTAAAGCAACCCTTCAAGATAAAATTGAACGATGGTAAAGACAACACACCGTTACCTAAGTCAACATCACAGATGCCATTTGCGATGCAGAGGACACTGAGTGGGACTCCTCAAACTGCTGACCGGCTACGTAAACCTTTCAGATGTCCAGGATCCGCGACAGTAACTCGGACCTCGGAGAAACCTACGCGCAAGCGTCGGAAGATAGATTATGGAGGTGCAGATGGTGAAATAGACGATTCTGATAAGCCATGGACTAACGAGGAACGAATGGCGCTCGCAAATCGGGATGCCAACAAGTTCCCGGTCTTCCAGGTGAAGGATAAGGACACCATGTTTCGAAAACGATTTGCAGTACCTATGATAAACAAAGACCCGACAACTTATAACCCAAATCGTCCACCACCTACACTAGGACTACGACAAGGAGCTGTGTTCATAGCAAAGCCTCTGCACGATCCAAGTGGAGACTTTGCCATTGTACTCTATGATCCCACGATCGATGAAAAGCCGAGGAACATGGGAGAGGCAAAGAAGGACGGAGAGCCGCCGAAAATAGATGCGCCGTTGGTGCATAAAAGTCTGGCGGAAATACTTGGAATCAAGAAGGTTGTGGAAGGAGAGAGACCGAAGGTCCCCGTGGTCATTGATCCACGATTGACAAAGGTTCTTAGACCCCATCAGGTGGAGGGTGTCAAATTCATGTACGGATGCGTTACAGGAATGATCGAGGAGAAGGCGAACGGATGTATTATGGCGGATGAGATGGGTCTGGGCAAGACATTGCAGTGCATTGCTTTGATGTGGACTCTCTTGAAACAATCGCCGGACGCAGGAAAACCTACTATTCAGAAGGCCATTATTGCATGCCCTTCAAGTCTGGTGAGGAATTGGGCCAATGAGCTTGTCAAATGGCTAGGCCCAGATGCTATCCAGCCATTTGCGATTGATGGCAAAGCTTCGAAGGAGGAGCTCACACAGCAACTAAGACAATGGGCGATTGCGAGTGGTCGAGCTGTGACTCGGCCAGTCATCATTGTATCATACGAAACCTTACGGCTGAATGTGGATGAGCTCAAAAACACCCAAATTGGACTCATGCTCTGCGATGAAGGTCACCGATTGAAGAACGGAGATAGTCAAACTTTCACTGCTCTGAACAATTTGAATGTCTCGAGAAGAGTCATTCTATCAGGAACGCCCATTCAAAACGATTTGTCAGAGTACTTTTCGCTTGTTAGTTTTGCCAATCCAGGGCTTCTTGGAACCCGACTGGACTTCAAGAAACGATACGAAAATCCTATCCTCAGAGGCCGAGATGCCTCAGGTAGCGATAAGGACAGGGAGAAGGGTGATCAATGCCTTCGTGATCTACTTGAGGTTGTCAACAAGTTCATCATCCGGCGGACAAATGACATTTTGTCGAAGTACTTGCCCGTCAAGTACGAGCATGTGGTTTTCTGCAGCCTGGCACCATTTCAATTGGACCTCTACAACCACTTCATCAGCAGTCCAGACATCAAGGCTTTGTTGAGAGGAAAGGGCAGTCAGCCTCTGAAGGCAATTGGCATGCTAAAGAAGCTTTGTAATCATCCAGACCTACTCAATCTTCCCGAGGATCTACCTGGATGCGAGCAATACTGGCCGGAAGACTATGTACAGAAGGACGCACGTGGCAGAGACAGAGACGTGAAGCCTTGGTACTCTGGAAAGATGCAAGTTCTCGATAGAATGCTGGCACGCATCCGCCAGGACACAAACGACAAGATTGTGTTGATCAGCAATTTCACGCAGACGCTTGATATGTTTGACAAACTATGCCGGAATCGGGGTTACGGCTCGCTCCGATTAGATGGTACAATGAACGTGACCAAGAGACAGAAATTGGTCGACAAATTCAATGACGCAGACGGTCAGGAATTCATATTCCTGCTGAGTAGTAAAGCTGGTGGATGCGGTCTCAACCTTATTGGCGCCAATCGTCTCATCCTCTTCGATCCCGATTGGAACCCTGCAGCAGATCAACAGGCCCTTGCTCGGGTATGGAGAGACGGACAGAAGAAGGACTGCTTTGTGTACCGCTTCATCACCACAGGCACCATTGAGGAGAAGATATTCCAGCGCCAGTCGCACAAGCAATCTCTTTCCTCATGCGTGGTAGACTCCGCTGAGGATGTCGAGCGACATTTCACGCTCGATAGTCTGCGCGAGTTGTTCCAGTACCATGGTAAAACGACCAGTGATACGCATGATACGTTCAAATGTAAGCGTTGCAAGCCGGATGGGAAGCAACATATCAAGGCTCCAGCCATGATGTATGGTGACACGAGCACTTGGAATCATTTCGTCAACGACGGTCTCAAGCTGATCCAGGATTTGTTGCTGAGGCAGGAGTGTGGGGAGAAGGAGGTCTCTGCGGTGTTCCAGTATATATCACATTAGTGCTGGATTTGTTGTACTTGGCATTCTTTTCAGCTATTGGGAGCTTGGTGTTAGATGAGGATCGTTTGAGCGACTCAATGGATCGGTGTTCCAAAAGCAACAAACTTTGGAGTGCAGATGGGCAGCTTAGGGATATTCGCATCGTCATAGACTATATAATATTACACAAATAGACACTTAAAAAGAGCCTCGTGATCCTGGGGCATAGTGCGGTCGTGCGACCAGATACAAGCATTACACTCGGGGAGCACCCGATACACAGCATACCACTAGCGGTGCCGAACTCCAGCTCCCAGATCTGCTCAAGGTATTCGCAACTATTGGAACCGGCTCGGAAGTCAGCCACCCGTCGATGGTACGTCTATAGTCAGGAGGCCCAATAAAGCCCATTCCCAAAGTCAGCGCCACTACAGATGTTCAGTGAAGGAGATGGAGACAAAGGAATACGTGTATTTCGCAAGAAGTGAATTGCATTCTAACAAAAAGCGAATGAACAAAGCGCAGCGGTTGCGCAGTAATGCCTAGAAGCCCCGTTCACCTTCACCCTGCCAGCCAACCACTTATTACCACGGATTGCTACTTCTCTCCCCCGTCAACCACCAAAACGTACACGAAATTCCAAAAAAAGACAGAACATTCAAAAAGGGGCCATGGTCCTGAGAGATGCCAACGTTGCCATCCGCCTTTCTTGAGCAAGGACGGTTGGTGTCTATACGGAAGCGAGGCAAAGGTTGTTGATGGGAACGATGGGTGCGTTGTTGTTGATGCTGAGAAGCTGTTGGTATGTATTAGTACACATGGTATAGATACGCCTGGTGTGGACGGCTTACCGAGGAACCACCTTGGATATTCTGTTGGTAGACCTCGTGAGGACCGCCTTGGCAGCACATCAACTTGTCTCCACCGAGACACGCCAGATTGAGGGGTATGGAGAGGACCGGGATGATCGAGTTGCCTGTAGTGGTCAGCATCAGATCCAGGAGATATATTCGGGCCAACAAGCCACCGAGAGGACTGCGCAACATCAAGCCTCCTGTTTGCATGTTGGTAATTTAGCGGTGCTTACAGTTGAGTCCGACGGGGATCTGGGCGGCTCCCAATAAGCCGCCAAGGAGACCATCGAGGAGACCTGAGACTCCGGGAGCAGCGTTAGCGATATCGCTAGGCTTGGCCTGCTGGTCGTTCGCGCAACATAGGGTCTTTCCATTTTTCACGTTCTTGCACTTGTTGACAACCTGCTCCTGCTGTGGAATGGTCTGGGCTGGACCGCCACCACCTCTCTTCGCGATGACGTCGACAGTCGGGGCAGCAAGAGCAAGTGCTGCGAAGGTGATAACGGCGGCAATAGCGAACTTCATGGTGAATGTAGTAGAGGAGAGCTGGAAGCTTTGAAGTAAGTGTTTGATATTAGGTTGGAAAGACAAGAGGCGCGAGTGTCTTGATGAAGAGAACTGTGAAGTGCGATAAAGGAGATCTTATATACTTGCTTGCCGACCTCAACATCACTGGGTGTTGTACCGTGAAAATTTGAGATAGAAAAAGTTGGTACAACTCAGACTCTGTCTGGACTCGTGAATTTCATATCACAAGCTCGTGCTAGGACACAATACACAATAGCTTAATAGAGGCGAACTACCAGATGCAACCCCTTGGGTACCTGGCCTTTCTCTCCATTGCACATTGTAATACAGTTTACAAAGTCTCAGCTGTCTCAGCTAGAGATGGCGGCTTGGTTTGAGATCGTCATTCGTATTCATAGAGGATCATCATGAGTAAGATCTCATGGTCGACTGCGACAGGTCCGACAGGTATTATCGTACTGGCGCCATTATTCTCTGGCATTCGATCTGATCGGATGTCTCAGCAGCCCATAACGTTCTGAGCGTCCCTTATCACTATGTGCAGCCTGACAAGCTTCTGCGGTGCGTCGCTTGAATGTCCTCGGCTGGAACCATTGCTCAGTGTAAGAGAGTCTGGGCACAGACTGTCTGAATGAGGTAGAATCTTTACCTTGTGTCGTTCAGTTATTACACAGTTCTTGAAAATGGTCCTGTGAAACGCAACCCTAGACTCGCGGGGAGATTGAAATTTGCAGTAGGGTGATCCCAATATATGTCTTGCTTTTTTTTTATAAGGAACTGTCACAGAGTCCATTACGATCCCTATTGGAGGTGTATACCACGTCAAGATTTTGTTTCCCAAGTTGACCACCATATGCCCATGTTAGCAGCCACTATCAAATCCATCATTTTAAATCCCTCGTCAAAGATAATGAGCTTGCCTAGCTTCACTCGGCTGCCGCTATTTCCTCCACCAGCCTTTTCTTGTCCGAGGCTAAGATCAAGATGGTAGTCTTCTTCGTCGCTCGTCCACCTCGCAGTGGCCTGTGGCGAATTCAACGTACCGGACCACCCATCAACGCTAATCTGCGCCTGTGAGGTAGGCCTAGGCGGAATTGTCTCATCGTCATCGCTGGGGTACATGGCTGCATATGAACCTGGCGGCAGACCAATTGGCGGTCGAGATGGCAGAGCGGGTTTGCTCTTGTCTGGAGATAACTTGTTGCGAATGTGGTTAATCTTCGGGATACGAAAATGGCCGAGATTAGGGCCTTTTCCTATATGGATTTTTTTTGGCGAGATTGAGGATTGGAAGATGGAAGAGGTTGGAAGATTGAAGCGAAGTTCACTAGCCACTGCGACCTGAGACGAAGATCCTTCGTCGTTTGTATGACTTGCCGAAACTGGACTGGGCAATGTGTGGTTGCATCGTAAACTACGTCCGCTGCCACTGGTAGCAAACTTGCAACGGCCGCTCCAGGGGCTAGTAAAGACGTAGCCCTTGCTGTGAGACATACCTTGCTCATGAGTAGGCGATTTCGGGAATACAGTGCCGAGAGAGTCGGTGCTTCCTGCTCGACCACGTGGAACGCTATTGATAGTGCTAGGAGCATCCGAGCGTGTTCTCTTATGTTGCGTAGATCGATCCCAAAAGCTCGTACCTTCCATAACAATATGTCGAGTAAATGCCATAGGTGCTGTAGTTGGGACTATTGAAGCTGCGTCAGAGACTTTCGGCTTGTCGATAGTCGGAGTATTTCTAAATTGTCCATAGCCAGCTGTCGTAAGACATACTGATATGTCTTGCTGGGATTTTTTAGTTGCGGAAAGTATTTGATCATGTTTCAATTCTTCGCCAGTGATCGTTCCCACATTCCACTGAGCGCCTGAGGCCAGGTCTCGACGAATAATGGTGACTGAGAACACCTCCTTAGAAGATCTGGTCTGTTGTTCTATGCCAATACCAATCATCTCACGAGTGGCTGTTGATTGATCTCGGCCTTCAGCAGCATTCACGTGGCCAGAGATGCCGGGTCCAGAACTTGAAAGACGGCTGTCTACACTAGACAACGGCTTCCTGCTTACATTGGCATCTGACACAGGCGGTCGAGGCCCCAGCAATTTTCGAGCTATCTCTCCGTCACCTTTCGTTTCCCGTTGAACATACATTTTCTTGGTCGGCGCTACTGCTTTCCGAGTGATTTTACTGTTTGGACTGGAACCCAAGAGCGGTTCTACAGCCAGAACTGATACCCGGTGCAGGTCCAGAGACGACCTTGCAGTTTCTGGAAGAGGTTTTCTTGGGAACGAGCTCCGTTTATCGTTTTTATGCTCATTCTCCTCGAGATGCAGCGCCTCAGCTTCTGCAAGGAGTCTGGAATCGTCCTCTGTGTTCAGGTGGAAATAGTACAGGGACGCGGCAACGTCTGTAGCGGTAACATTCTTCTGCTGTGGTTTGAGAGTTGTAAGGATAACATCTGTGGATCATGTCAAAAGCTGTCGCACATCAAAGTAAGTTTGAGCGACAGCATACCTTTACTACCAGGAACACGTACTATGTAAAGCGTCAAAGGCTGTCTTTTTTCTTCTGTTGGATTTCTTGGATATTTCGGTGGATTGGACGCAAGATGAGTTAGATCTGACAGTGTTCTGGCTTCAATAGCTGGGGCCATCACAGTATGCAGTTTGGTTTGCACAGGGAAGCGCTATAGGCGTTGCTTCCTGTGCGAGAAGCGACAGAAGAAATATGTATAGGTATGTGTTGATGTCTTGGCAAAAATATTGTAGTGAAAGAACAACAAAGGATGAAACTCCTATGCAATTGGCTGAACCAGAATTTCCTTTCGAGATGAGCTGCAGACCTAAGGTATGTAAGATGTGTTTGTTTGTTGATGGTCAACCTTGAATAAGCATATATCTCAGTTGTCAAGGCAAAGTTGCGTGTCTTGTGGGGCGAAGCAGTGTGGAGAGATAGACATGGCATGGCATGGCATCACTGGGCACCACAAATTCTGTTACCTGGCATCTTTATCTCTATGTCCTTGGCAGGGTGGCATGGTATGAGTAGGATGCTCTCTCACGTGATCGCATGAACTTGATTGTATGTGATGTGATATCGTGCTATCGTGCTATCATGATATCGTGGTTTAGATGGTTGCTAGATGACTAGGTAAACACCACTTGCTTTAGTACACCCCATGTTTAGTAGATCCCTTGTCACCAGTGACAGCAGGAACTTATCCTATGTATGTAGCCTAGAAGTCTAGGCCTAATTTCACAGTTGGTCATACAGGGTAATTCTAGAAGTGCCTCCACCTGATGAGAGCATTGTCTGCTCTGAGAGATTGTGGAGTCCTTTGAGTAGGTAGAATGTGTACCTAGGTAGGTACCTAGTATTGTTGAAAGGTGCAGGGGTTATAAGCGAGAACTCTTGGTTGAGTTTTAGTGGATCAAGAGTTAGAATTTCCAGATTTCAGACTTCTGCACTAAGTAAGGTAGGCACCTAACAACCCAGGGAACCTCTACAACATCTCGCGGCTCACTTTTGTTTTATTTCTTGTCTGCTACTGCTACCAGCACTTGTTGCAGTATATCCTAGGCTGCACTTTCAGAACACAGCAGAAATGACGGAAAGCTCTCTCGAGGTAATTCTTCCCCGCATTTTCACGACTCCAGATCAAAAAAATTTGACAATATACGACAGGGGAGACTACGAGGTCATGCGGCCTCCTTCGATGGATTGCTGTCACTGATACCTGCGAAACACTACTATGCGCAAGAGGACACCAGCGTATGTTGCCTACCCAGACTCTACCGCAGGACGGAACTAAAATTTCTACCTCCAGGACCAATGGAAGAAG
This sequence comes from Calycina marina, assembly GCA_019669825.1. Classification (NCBI taxonomy): domain Eukaryota; kingdom Fungi; phylum Ascomycota; class Leotiomycetes; order Helotiales; family Pezizellaceae; genus Calycina; species Calycina marina. The sequence continues at coordinate 17,476 of MU253814.1, read as the reverse complement.
AAGAAGCAAACCAAACAGCAGGCCGCTGCTGCTAGAAAGGCAAAGCTTGATCCCGACTCCGCCAAGAGCGCAAAAGATGTTATGGATGAGCGGGCGAGGAAGCGCAAATTGGAGGAGCTAGATGACGAGTCTGATGTCGAGGGTGTAGAAAAGGAACTTCCACGACAAGGTCTCAAGAAAGTCCAGGAGAAAAAGCAGAAAAAGCAGAAAACGACACAGGATGACGAGACTACGAAGGGGCCTATAGAAATGGACGAGCCAAAAGCACTGGAAGCTGAGAAGCGGCGTGAGAAAGCCGAGCGGAAGCAGCAAAAGCTAGCTGAAAAGAAGGAAAAAAAGAAGGGTAAGCAGGTTAATGTTGATGCACAAGTCGTTACTCTGCCTCCAAGTAACGATGTAGAAGAGGAACCGGCGAAGGAAATTGTCGAGGATGCTGATATGGCGGAGGAGGAGAGCGGCATACAGGTTGAAATAGACTCTTTTGACGCCGAAGGTCTTGAGGAAGAATCTATCATACCGAAAGATAATGCAGTATCTCCAGACTCCACACCACTATCACCCACGTTCGATACCGCCGAAGACCCCAGCTCAAATACCTCCACAACTTCGATCGTACCCGCCTCATCAACACCGAAATTCATCAAACTATCTACCGTCAACCCCGAAGTCCTGCGAGAGAGACTAGCTGCTCGTATCGAAGAACTGCGCCGCCAACGAAAAGCCGATGGGCCAGACGGAGCACCAGCAAAGAACCGACAAGAACTCATGGAAGCACGGCGGAAGAAGGAAGAGCAACGACGAGCACACAAAAAGGAGCTACGCATGAAAGCAAAGCAGGAAGAAGAAGAGCGACGAGAAGCTGCTCTATCCTCTGCACGCGACTCACCTGCATCCATCATGATGAGCCCTTCAATCCGCTATCCCGATCAGAACTTCTCCTTCGGCCGTGTAGCTTTCGCCGATGGGCAACATCTCTCCGACAACCTCTCCACCCTCCTTGCCGCACCCAAACGTAAAGGCCCCCAAGACCCCGCCACCGCCCTGCAAGCAGCCGAGAAGCGCCGTCTTCGGGTCGCCGGTTTCGATGAGGAAAAGCGTGCCGATATCAAAGAAAAAGATCTATGGCTGAACGCCAAGAAGCGTGCGCAAGGTACTAAAGTCCGCGACGATTCGTCCTTGCTGAAGAAGACATTGAAGCGAAAGGAGAAGCAAAAGAAGAAGAGCGAAAAGGAGTGGGGAGAGCGGAAGGAGGGCATTGCGAAGGGGATCGCGATGAAGCAGAAGAAGCGCGAGGAGAATCTGCAGAAGAGAAGGGATGGGAGTAAAAAAGGGTTGGCGAAGGGAAAGATCGCAGGCAAGAAGGGTGGCAAGCCAAAGGTGAAGAGTCGGCCTGGGTTTGAGGGTAGTTTTGGGGGAAAGAAGAAATAAAGTGATGTGATGTGGGATGAGTTTGCTGCTAGGAGACATGATTTGATAGCGTAAGTAATGATAGAGGATTATGTCTATGAGAGCTTCCTTTTACCAGGCATGCATGCTGTGGTTATACAGGTCTGCTAGAGCTATGCCATTACAGTTGAAATGCTCCCTCTTATGGACAACTACATGCTTAGTAACAAGTCTATGCAAATCAAAGCAATAGGGCAGTAATTGTGTGTTGACTGCTCCATTTAATGGCACCTGGCAAGTCTAAATTCACATCATATGCATACAATCCGTGGTGGGACGAACAACTTGTTCCTGAATTCGTTTTGAGAAGCCTCTATGATACATTGAAGAGAGCCAGATACAGATATGGGGGAAATCACATCCTGTGCTTAGAAGAAACGCCTTGGCAAAGCATTTTGAGAGGCAGCACGCATGACTAAAGCCATCCGTCCATCTACAGCAGCGAATCCAGCCTTGTAAAAACATTGAGACACGCAGCAACAACCTGTATGTGCACCATTAGCCTAAGTTCGATATTGAAGTTGAAAGGAATGAAGAACAAGGGGGTCAATCTTACCTCTAGCTGTAGCTCTCTATCTTTCCCATTGTTCACCTCCTCTGTGATAACCTGCCCAATATTTGCACCCACGCCTGCCCCAGCACCTGTAGCCCTTTTCCCGAATGGCCACTGGCTATATTCCGCCAGTAACTCATCAACTTGCGCAAAAGCCCGTTCCCTAGCCTCATGACCGAGCGTGGCAAGCGCATTCTCCAGCACATTCGCCGCATACGCAGCGCACACCATTGCGATCGTGCGCACATATCTGAACTCCAACTCTTCAGGCAACCATTGGCTGCCAGGGAGCACGACTGTGCGTTGTGTGAGGACATTGCGGACACGGCGGCGGATCTCTTCTTTGGCGCCGCCGTCAGCAACGGGGTGCGTGGCCATGTCGAAGAGGAGGAAGTTTTTCTTTTCAGTGCGCAGGATACCTTTGTCTACGAGGCCTTTGGCAAGTCGTTCACGCACTTGTTTGAGTTGGTAGCCGATTTTCATTAGGTTCCATGTCTCTCCTGTTTCTCGTTATTAGTTTCGGTGTGCCCTGCTTGAGAAGGGCGCTGCATACCGCTCATTAGGTCAATCCACGAACTGACGCTCATTTTTTCGCTTGCCTTCATCATCTTCAGAGCTTCATCCAAGAGCACCTCTCCTGTCAGCGAGTCGTCGATAACCTCGATCACACGGTCGGCTAAAGGGAATCTCCGCCTCGAGGAGTCCTTCTGCATGCTTATCCGGCCACGGAACGCAAGTTCAATAACAATACATCCCCGCAACGCATATGAAATATTGTCGTTCCAGAAAGAAAGATATCCCTAACAGTCCATCATCAGCATCCGTACTCAAGCCAATCCCCCCCCCCCTCTCAATCTAGTCTGGCATGAACGTGTTGAGCGGGCCCTTACTTGTTTATCCTTCAATCCCAGCAGCAGCACCTCCTCCATCATAGTCAGCTTCGGCTGCTTTCCCCGCTCTACACTTTCGCTGATATCTCTGGGATCGAATGCGATCTTGTGTCCGTTCTCGCCAGCCTCGTAAGACGTTTCTGGGGCATCCCTCGAGCTTCCTGTGCCAGCTGGCTTGGGCGCTGGTGAACCCACCCTACTTGAGTCTATGTTCTCATCATCTAATCCTCCGCCACCGCCTCCACGTCTGCGCGTTAGGCCGGACGACATTGTGTGGTGGTTGTGATTATGTGCCTATGGGTTTTTGGAGGTCGGTGCTGGGCCGCGCATACAGGTTTAGGCGTGTTATATTTCCATTCGTCGAATGTACTGAGACGTCCTTTGGATGATTGGTACGGCCTAACGTTGCTTGATATTGAGTACTTGTCGGGAGAAGAAGGGATTTGTGATTCCAGCTTGGGTGCTGTTGGCCGCAAAGATACCTTAACTGAGGGGTGTCGATAGTAGGATGTGCACGTCTATGTATCAAGGATTCAAGGGTCTACGAATTTGACCGACAGGATGAGATGAACTGAGGCATACAATTTCTCAAACATGCAAGTCCTCACAGGCGTATGCTTGTCTGTCATTGATTCGGACTGTTGATTAGCAGCGTTGATTCAGGATGTTTTGTTGGCTCGGCCTGATATACCTAGTAGCAAGACCTTCCATAAGCACGGCAAGACAGTGCACTCGATACCATGCATTAAAGTAGATGCATGGGATAGGCGAAGAAGGGTCACTGTACCGGTGTCTCTGAAGTCTCCACCTGTAAAGCTCAACAAATCATGACGTGGTGATGAAGCTTTTTCGTGACGCTCAAGGCAGACAAGACCTAAATGAGTAAGATGGTCTATATTTCTACGAGCATAGAGCTGCGCTGTGTGTACTTCATGTCACGCATCGAATCTGTATAGAACCGTCGTACCATAGCTGTCTTAAGACACTTGCTTCTTCCATTCATAGTATCAAGCCTATCTTCGCCTACTAATGTACATGCACAACCACTCCTCAGTGAGCTATACGAGGTTAGTTCTTTGGCCGTACTTCGGGTTCGTGAGCATAGGACTACTGACCATCTGGCTGAGCGAGAATATATTCAACGGCCTTGTCAACTAGCAGAAAATTATTAGTATCAGTTCCAACGACTGCCATCAGCTACACATACCACTGTGGATAGCATCTGCCTCTTTATCTGGAATCTCAATGCTAAACTCCTGCGCTTCCGTCAGCACTTAGCCATATATTCCCAGCATATCAAACTAACCTCCTCAATGGCCATCACAACCTCAACGGTGTCCAAACTGTCCAGACCAAGATCATTTGCAAAATGCGACGTAGGTGATAGCTATCTTGCATCAGTTCCATTTCAATACTATTTACCACATATTCAAGCATCATACCTTCGTAGGATCGGTAACCTATAATCTGATTAGCTTCTAGTTGTTGCCAACGCTGAGTACAGTCAACCTACTTTATCAAAGTTCTTCAACAGATCGACTATCCGGCCTTCGACTTCGTTCTTCTGTAGTCCTGCAGCGGCAGAGTAGCATCGTACCGCCTGGAAAGGGGCGAATGCGGTCTTTGAGCTGACGAAGTTTGATAATGAAGCTGGACGCGCCATTGCAGCTGGTGTGCGGATCGCCTGACCGGCTGCACTGCGTGCAGTTTTAAGAAGAGCGGAACGGAACATGATTTATGTGGTCTGGAGAGTTGCGGAGGAAGTGTTGTGTTGTTCAGAGTAGGTGGACTTTCTATGATGGATTTGAGCTCTTCGGGCCAAAACTTAAGCTTCCAGGTCACGTGAAATATATCACCGAGCCTTGAATCTTGAGATGCCAACCCTGGGCTTTGGACTTGCTTGAAGTTAACTACAGATTTTCATACCTTCTCGGACAGTAATTGGGCCAAACGGAACGCCTTATACAGTTGCGAAGTCAAGGTGGTTGACATTGAAGCTTTCAAAATCCGGCCAATCACCACAAGCGCATTCATCAGAAAGGACTAGCGTTACCAAAGTCTAAGGTATCTCGACAACCAAACCGCCACGAGCAAAACTACAAGATGGCCACCACCAAGCCCATAACTATGCTCGTGGCTCGCAGCTGGCCCTCCGCCAGGCTTGCCAGTTCTATACTCTCCCAACAAACCAGAATTCAGTCCTCCCCAAGCTTCCTGTACTCATCACCGTCAATTGGGCTTCGCGCATACTCTACACCCTCAGGGCCGCCACCAGCTGGTTTCCGCCTGCCTAAACCAGAGAGATGGGATCAGAGTAAGGAGTCGTCGTTGGACAAGGCGGGCAAATACTTTCTCCTGCTGGAGATGGCGAGGGGAATGTATGTTGTGCTAGAGCAGTTCTTTCGGCCACCGTGAGTTTTGTGACATTGAGCTACCCCATGTCAGAATAGAGAGCTAATATGTTCCAGATATACTATCTACTATCCATTCGAAAAGGTATGCTAGGGCGCATAGTGATTGGGAGGCGGCAGATGCTTACATGGACTAGGGACCAATCTCACCTAGATTCCGTGGCGAGCATGCACTACGAAGATACCCTTCCGGTGAAGAACGATGCATTGCCTGCAAGCTATGTGAAGCCGTGCGTATACTTTCACATCCATAGGAGCAGCGAATGTCTGACTATCTCATACAGATTTGCCCCGCCCAAGCTATTACCATCGAAGCCGAGGAGCGAGAAGATGGAAGCAGGAGAACTACACGTTACGATATCGATATGACAAAGTGCATCTATTGCGGTTTCTGCCAGGAGAGTTGTCCGGTCGATGCCATTGTCGAGTCACCCAATGCCGAGTATGCCACCGAGACGAGAGAGGAGCTTCTATACAACAAGGAGAAGTTATTGGCCAACGTATGTGCATCGTACTCTTCATTCCTGGTTGTATCATGGATACTAACATGATGATAGGGAGACAAATGGGAGCCAGAATTGGCCGCAGCTGCTAGAGCAGATGCTCCATATAGATAAGGCGTTTTTGTGTATCATTGGAAGACTGTATATAAGAGAATAGAAGAGCTTGCCACCACAAGTCTTCCTTTACAGTTATGTTTTGCGGCCTACGAGCAATGATTCCAGTTTGTGGCTCAGAAATTCTGCTGGAGGGAGTTGTTGCTTCTGAGGTGTCTGGGCAAATTGACCGACTCATCTGCAAACCTATGCTACAACAATGATCCTTTAGATTTACAAACTTGAGGTCCACGAGCTGTATCAATATTCAGATGCAATAGCAAATACCGGGAAATCTATCCGGCTCTATTCATGCATGATATCTTAGCATTGGGAATATGCATACGCTCTGTTGGTTTTGAGTCGCTTCGTCCAAAGGCAGCCTAATACTGGTCGCTATATTCAATACAACCATGCCTGCAACTTTTGACATTCTTCGGATTCAAACCCAATATTGTTTCACTGGCAGATATTGTGTTACCCAAGATTTGCATTTGATCTTAACAGCATAATAAATCATGACGGGAACGACAGATTCCGTGGAGCTTTTACGATCCTGATATGGAGCTGTTTGAACTCAGACAGACATAAGTTGAAGGCGGTGCAGCAGCTTAATACTCAGCGTAGCTTATAGCACAAATCCGAGTACTCGTTCTCTACTGATCACTAGAATTATCTGCTATATGTGAGCCGTAACAGGAGCTATAGGCCAGTCGAGCATGACCAGACAGAAATGAAATCAAAGTCTCCTGCTGGAGAAGACTGGCAAGCCCTGGAGCCAGAAGTCAAAAAAGACAGCAAATCCTTTCTAAAATTGTCATTTGATTCCTTGCCTGACACCGACGAAGTGGTTTTCGTTGGCTCAACTTGGTCTGGCCATATTCTAGATGACCAGAACTCAGTTGAAGAATTGGGCAGAACTTATCATGGTTACAAGGAAGGCAGTAAGTAGAGATTCTGTAGGTATGAGGGAAGGTTGGTAGATAGTCAACTTATGATTACCACTAGGTTTCTTTTGGCCCAACGACCGAGTCGAACAAGGTCGATTAGACTTGCAGCATACGCGTTTTCGACTGCCGCTTGACGGTAGGCTTGCGCCGGTCCCTGACCCAGCCCACGTCCTGGATCTCGCGACTGGGACCGAAATTTGGTAATCTCTCTTCGCCCGTTTCTTTACGGCATGCACCAAGATGCGAAACTATTCCTAACACTACTGAAATCTAAGACACTGGAATTTGCAGAGGAAACCCAAAGTCCCATGTAATCGGTACCGACTTGAGCCTTATACAGCCTAAACGACATACTATATTAAGCAAATTTCAGGTACCCAAGTGAGTTTCGCACTCACGTCAACATATTGAGCTGGGGTCTGTAATGCTAGTTCGCCGACAGAGATGATATAGTATTATCTTGTGCTTCTGTTGGAATCGTGAGCAGATCGGAATATGCCAATCAGCTAACCTCTCGCCATCTAGATTGCGATTTCATCAGGTATATGGCATCTGGAGACATGGGACCATGTGGAGACCGGCACTACAATTCCATACATTTCCTCCTTCGATGGGAACCAAAAGCCTATATAAGCTAATGGAGCGGTGGCTTTGGCTAGAGAAGATGCAGACGATACATGTAGGCATGACCTCTCTCAAGTAACCGATTCGCTCGAACTTGGAGAGTTTGAGATATGGTATCAGAGTTTACATTCATATCGCATTGATGCTGATGCCTTGAAGGGATGTTTGAACATAACTTCGATGTATGTACCATACCTCCCGCCTACCAACAATATGTATGCCTTTGCATGGAAGCCTGACTAGTTTCCAACTAGTACATTCATGCACGCGCAATCACGACTTGCTTCCAAGATACCACAGCTGTCTTTAAGCAAGCATTTGATAACTTGAACGAGGGCGAATACATTGAAATCGAAGACATGACAGGCGCTATGCTATCGAATGAGGACACCGCTATGCAACTATTCACCCAGCTTATGCATTTCAGTTCGCAAAGTCAACCCTATTGCGGCTCACACATGTTTGTTTACCTGCGCATAGGGCTTGCAAGTCTGAGAAGAGATGTGTTTCGTTGTCTAAGGTACTCTAAATGGCTTGAAGAAGCTGGCTTCACAAACATCACTGAAGTGTCCGTGTTCCAATATATCATCATCTTTCAAATCTTCACATCCCTGGTAACTGGTGGCTACTTATATATCTCTCTCCAATAGCCGTCTACCAGCTACAATTAACACCTGGCCAAGTGATCCAAAGCTCAAGGAGATCGGACGCTATGCCGTTCGTGCAATTGGGTTGAAGGCGCTACCAGCGGCAGGACTCTCCCACTATGCGTGCGCAAAGCTGATATTCCAGGCTCAGAAGGACATTGGAAACCACCGCATCCATTCTTACTCGCCGTAGTTCGCACATATCCTCTCGCCTGTAAAAGAGGTATACATATAAAGCGATGGGATCTTCATTCATGCCAGGAAGCCGTTCTCCAAATAAGTGAAAGAGACCGATCGGTGTCTGTCGTACGTCAGTCATTATGACGAAAACGGGCTGTTGTTTTCCATCTAGTCAATTTCCCTGATGAGAATGACATAAGATGGTAAATCAGTCTATACCTGCGAGCAAGCATAGTCCATCTGTATTTTTTTCCATCGTTTTCAGATCACTGTTCTACGCATTGGACGTATACAAGCTTCGCTCTAACGACTTGCCCTAGAACCTTGATGGACCATTGTTATGTCAGTATCCGGTACATCTCTATAATAGAAATACTCCAAGCAGACTGCAATATGCCCAAGACGGCAAGTTCCCTAGGGATATGAATAGGACCCACCACATTGTGTGGGAAACCAATGAGGTAATAGAGCATGTGAACAAGAGCGAGAGAGTTTGCTTCCATATGGTGGTCATCCTCTTTCCCCTGAGCTAAGCGAGTATTTGCCTATTGATCACCGTTGTCACGCAAGCAATATAATGAATAGTACACATGTTTACAGTTAATGAGTGTGACTTGTATAGCAAGGTAAACAATTGAAGAAATGTTCTCTCCAAGATCCTCCAGTATTTATTGTCATGGCTAAAACGCCACGCCTTCAGGTCCCAAATTGCAAGAGCAAATGCCCATTGGCTCCTTGCTGCCCCCTCTATCATCATACAAGAACGCCTAGAATTTCAATATTCGAAATACATTGTCGAGCGAACGATTATTCGAAGAATACCTGTGGCATCCAGCCTAAATTTCCTTGGTCATACATTCATCAAAATTGTCACGAACATCCCTTCCTAGAACGTAACTGTTCAGTTACTGAAGAATCCACCACTCTCGTAGTCACTACCATTGATGAATTCATCTTCCAACTTCCTCAGCAGTAAACCTGGGTCGCGTTCCAAAGTAGTCATGCTGTCATTTCCTGGCGCAGTCGAGAAAGCCTCAAGGAACATCTCATCATCGTGCTCTGAGATGTTTGCTAAGTTGTGTGGAGACGAAACCTCAAGATCATAGTAGTGAATGCTTGGTGCGGGTGAAGAGGATGAATCACAGAGTCCTGGTGGAGAGTGATAGCTATGAAAAGACTTGGTAGGCGATGCAGGATGAGAAGGCAAGTGATCGCTGGTAACTGAGGCGCAATAAGAATTGTAAACAGAATGATTACTGAAGGCGGATGGTGATTGAGTTTGCGTCATTTGGGGTGACACACATTGTGAATCAATATGGACTGGAGATTGTGCTTGCGAGTAATGGTACCTGTCGACAATTGTAGATGCCTGGGTATACTCGTAGTCGCCAAATGGCTTGTCGTCCAGAATATCGTCTAGCTCGCTTCTTGGAGATTGACCTGAGGTGCTGTCTGATCCTCCACTCAATGATGTAGATGACAATGCCTTGTGCTTGTTTCGGGTTTTTGATGACTTGGTCAAACGCTCTTCATCATTAGGACGATTCTTTCGGGGTCTACCGCGCTTGACCAGCTTCTTTACAATCCCCTCAAAGGCTCCAACACACATGCCCCGTTGTCTGTGACGAGTCAAAGCATCATGTCTCGCGAAGCTATTTCCACATTGGCATGGGTATGGCTTAACACCACTGTGAATCTTGGCATGGCGCTTCAGATCATGCTGACGCACAAAACACTTCTTGCAATGCGAGCATTGGTATTGTCGGTCTCCAAGATGTGTTTGCACATGGGACTTGATGTTTTCCTTGCGACCAAAACGCTTCTTACAATCGGGATACATACAGTCCCACTTTCCATCATTAGGATCTGGTCCGGAAATATACGTTGCAATATCGTCGATAGTGATACCGGTATCTGTGACTGTCTCCTCGATATTCATGCTTGAAACAGACTCCGAACGTCGGTGCGATGCTGGGGAGCTGATCACATGAGATCCGTGTCCGGGTGGATCTGGATAAGACATACAATGTTCAGGATTGGGCTTGTTTGTAAAGGAGTTGCCAAAGAGCTCCATGTTAGCGAACTCTGGAGAGGAGTGACATGAGAGGTTAGATGATTCTGGGGAGTACTGGGGTCCACTGGATTGTTCCTGCTTCATGAAGTCCATGTTAAGGTTGGACATGCTCATCAAGTTGCTAGTGGGTATTGGCGCAGAATCGAAAGCGTTATTGGAAGGCATCTGAGTGTTTTGAGGAGGACTGGGTATGGCTCGCTCTGCTGCTCGTCTCATTTCAGCGAAGATACCCTTCGCGCGTTGACTGCTTCTTGGCTTGATGGTCTCCTCCATGGATGTATCGTAGTTGTCAGCGAATCTGGGGTTCATTGACTCATGTTTGATCTCACGTCCACATGGAGTGTCCATTGGTGTTGGGGGATAGTATTCTGAGCTTGTTAGCCACGAAAGAGCAAGTCCGCAATGGAAATGCTCACCTGTACTATTCTGATTTATGGGCGTAATTGGTCTCGGTGATTTGAGAGCGAGATGCTCGAATTGTGCCACTCGATCAACTATACCGCCACTGATTCTTCTTCCTGCTGATGACCTTCTGCTATTGCCATTGCTCTGGAACTCCATGCCATTTTCGTAAGTAGTCGAGAAATCGAGGTACGCCGAAGGGGTCACGGTTGAGTCCTGAGCAAACAGGTTGAAGTCATTTGTCCCAGTGAAGATATTTGGGTCGACTTGTATTGCCAAGTTGTATTGAGCCGGGCAACTGGCATCAAACGATTGTCGGTTTGGGGTGACGATTGGTGAACCAAGGTAGTTCTCGTCATTGTCGAAAATTGTGAAAATCTGGCCCGGGCGTGCCAGTCTCTGCTGCTGCGTTTCTTGCAATTTATGCTGTTGTGTCAATTGTAATCCGTGGTTAGTAGTACTTAACGAATTCAGGTCCTGCGGTTGTCGTCGAAAGTCCAGGCTCATTTGACCACGGCGGTGGCCATTATGTCTCTGGATGGTTGGCAGGTCGTGAACCTTCACTGAGTCGAATTCATTTGGTGTAGAATTCTGTCGTCGATGTAGTCGTTGTCGGTTGTGGAGGTTGGTTTGGGGATTTGACAGCATTATGGAAGCTCGAGGAGTACGGAAATGGTTGTCGATGTAAGTCGTGCAATTAAGCAGACCTTTTGGTTCCGAAACTACTGACGATCAGAACCTCGTCGCAAAGCAGTAGATGTTGTTTCTTACCTCACGCAGCGCAAGCCGTTAGGCCGGGCAAACTGGGACCTTGAGATCTCTCAAGCAAGTGTTGACTCTTGGAGTCTAGTAACTAGAATTGGGATTTCCTCAAGCCGCTGGAGAGAAAAGGGAGGTTTGGCTTTTTCTTGCGACCAGAGGAAGTAGTTTTGAAGGGCTTTGAGGTTCCTTGAACTGTATTTTTGGGTAAAAGTGTAGATGATTTGGTAGTGTATGCGGTTGTGAAATTAATTGTCATAGACTGAGACTTGCACCAAGTCGCAGTCGCAACGCAAGTAAACAGGCATTTCTAATGGCAACCGCAGAGCAACCAATCAGCCAACCAAAAGTGTAACCGCTTTTGTGCTTTTGTGAGTCCCACCTCGTTCTCGTTTTTGCTGAACATATTGTATTTAGTCATTACATTGACTCCATCAGTTCAACATAAAAATGCTATCTTTCGATGTATGAAAGGGGTCATTTGCCCATTGATTCACAGATTTTGGTTCAGCCAAATGAAGCAGAAATAGCTGGCAATTGGGAGAACAGTGTACCACTACCAGGCCAAAAACGATACCCGCTAGCCCATCCAAAGGCTTGGTAATCTAGCAAGGAACAATACCTATCGACCCACCTTGATTCACATGACAAGTTCAGGTTCAAGTGTTGCCCTTCCAACCCACCCACTAGAGCTCACTTCTGTTTTCTCTTTGCTCCGGGTTGCACTCTGCATATCAAATCCGTAGCATCTGAAAGCGCTTAATATTCCTTCTCCACGCTTACCTGATTTGTCCTACAACCCAACATGGCGACCATGAGAGGAACTCCCAAGCAAAATGCCCGAGGCCAGCTGCCATCGTTCAATTCCAGTTCTGGCAGCCCAGCTCCTTCAAGCATCCCTCGACCTGCCTTTGAGACGAACAACTCTGTATCAGGAATCCAGAGCGAGGCTGGAGGATCAACTATGAGTGCCAGTCGGCAGAAACAGACGAAGAGGGATGAGGTTTGTTGATATACGACGTTATCAGGAGTATACTGATTCTGTCATCTGCAGGCCATCCGGCGGAAAATCGAGACAGATCTTAGCAAAAAGAGTAAAACTACTGGACGAGCACGACAGACTCGAAAGGCACCGCCTGGATCCGTTCTTGCTCTCCGCCCAAGTCAAGCCTTGCAGATAAAGCCTAATACAACGGTAGCAGAAGCAGCACAGTTGATGGCAGCGAAGAGAGAAGATTGCGTCCTCGTTACTGACGATGATGACCGTATCGCTGGAATCTTTACCGCAAAGGATCTGGCATTTCGAGTTGTTGGAGCTGGCATAAAAGCTAGCAATGTTACCATTGCTGAAATCATGACCAAGAATCCTCTGTGTGCTAGGACAGACACAAGTGCTACAGATGCATTGGACCTGATGGTTCGCAAGGGCTTCCGACATCTTCCTGTGATGGATGAGAATCAGGACATATCGGGTATCTTGGATATCACAAAATGTTTCTACGACGCCATGGAAAAGCTTGAGCGAGCATACAGTTCTTCCCGAAAGTTATACGATGCTTTGGAGGGTGTACAATCAGAGCTAGGATCTAGCCAGCCGCAACAAATCATTCAATATGTGGAAACACTGAGAGCTAAGATGTCGGGACCCACCTTGGAATCCGTATTGAATGGCGTTCCTCCTACGACTGTATCCGTACGAACCTCGGTCAAGGAAGCAGCAGCTCTGATGAAGGAAAATCACACTACAGCTGTTCTCGTGCAAGATCAAGGTCAAATTACTGGTATATTCACGAGCAAGGATGTTGTACTCAGAGTCATTGCACCTGGTTTGGATCCAGCTACCTGCAGCGTTGTGAGAGTGATGACGCCTCATCCTGACTTTGCTCCAATGGACATGAGTATTCAGGCCGCTCTCAGAAAGATGCATGGTACGCCAAATTATATCCTGACTCCCGGTTGCAATACTAATCATCGTAGATGGTCATTACCTTAATTTGCCAGTCATGAACGAGACCGGAGAGATCGTAGGAATGGTTGACGTACTCAAGTTGACTTATGCTACTTTGGAGCAGATCAACACTATGTCTACAGGTGATAGTGAAGGCCCGGCATGGAACAAGTTCTGGATGTCTCTCGAAGACGGAACTGAGTCAATGATGTCTGGAGAGGGGGGAAGCCATCACCACACCCACGGAGGCGGACGCTCACTAATATCACCTGATATTTCTCGCGGACATGAGAAAACGGTAGATCACAGTGTTGCGCCTGGCGATTCTGCATCACACACTGGAGCCGATTCTCCACCACGGTCTACACTGAATGGCCCAGCTGAAGTCCCGATTGAGGAAATCCCATTCCCCTTCAAGTTCAAAGCCCCTAGCGGCAGAGTTCATAGATTACAAGTTGTCGCTGGACATGGGATGGCTGAGCTGATCGCTGCCGTCACAGCAAAGCTAGGCTCTGAGGTCGAAGTCGTTGGTGGAGCTGTAACATTCGAAGATGGAAAGCTTGGTGTGTCCGGATTTGCACTCAGCTACCTGGATGATGAAGGAGACACTGTATCAATCACGACCGACCAAGACCTATTAGAAGCGATAGTTCTTGCGAGACAAGGCCATCGCGATAAGGTGGATTTGTTCGTCCATGATCCGGAAAAGCCAGCAATCGTGGCTACACTCGATCCTCAACCGATCATGCCGCTAGCCTTGACTCCACCAGCGTCCGCTGTGCGTGAGCGGAGACGTGCCGTTTCTGATGAAGAGGACGGCAGTGAAGATGAGGCACCCGTGAGGAAAGGCAAGAAGAATGCTTCCAAACATGCAGAGCCGATGCAAGTCATTACCGGTGTACCAAATGAGCTTCTGTTACCTGGTGCCATAGTAACACTTTCTGTGGTTATTGTGGGAGTCTTTGCTCTGACCAGAGCTACGAGTCGATAGTATATAGGTCTGAGACGCGAGTAGCTTTCGCTGTATATTGTTTGGGGCATGGACTGGAACGGCGCCTCCACGATTTTCGATGATGCCCTTAATACCCTTTTAGACAACTAAATAATCGAATCCTAACTTCTATGCATGCTTTCTAGCTTTCATAAAACATTTTGATTGACACAGGTGTGATCTGAGTCTCTAAAAGGCTAGCGTCATTTCTACTTAGCGTATCTCTGGCTGGCGACCTTTGAAAAAGTGAGGTTCAAGGTGATGTATTAGAACAACATATTTGCATAGCCATGATACTCCGAAATATTGCGATAAGGCATGGTGAGTGCAGTACTATCCTTGAATGCATCTCAAAGCTCGATTGACTCTTTGAAGGCCGACGGGCGCTCGCTGCACCGCTCCCAACATCACAACTCCGATCCCTCTCCACCGAAACAACCACTCTCCCCCAACAGACAGACCTTCTTCCACCGACTTTCAGCAACCAGTCCACATTAGAAAACTCAGCTGAGTCGGGCCCAAAGCAACTGCGCATAACACAAAGGCTGGGTCAGGCGAAGCCCTATCATCGAGCGAAGAAAGACCCGCAAATCAAAAGAGATTTCCAGCTTAAGAAAACGATTGAGAGAACAACTGGAAAGCTCGGAGCCCTAGTTGAACCCCATTATGAGCCATCGCAACTTCTTGTCGACCCACCGACGCCGCAAGACGTTACTTTGGAGCTTTTGATGGCGTCGCAGAGTCATTTGGGCCACGCGACGAGTCAATGGAATCCAGCTAATTCACGATATATTTACGGTGTACGCCAAGGCGTACATATAATATCACTAGAAGAGACTGCAGCACATCTGCGACGAGCTGCCAAGGTGGTGGAGGGTGTCGCGTATCATGGAGGTCTCATACTTTTTGTGGGCACTCGGAAGGGACAATCGGCATGTGTGGTGAGAGCTGCTGAAATGGCAGGTGGTTGTCATCTGTTCGAACGCTGGCTTCCGGGGACTATCACGAACGGCGATCAGATTCTGAGAAGGTGTAGGATGAAGGCTATCGACCAGCATGACAAGGAGCTTCAGGGCTACGACGACAAGATCGAGAACTGGCAGGCACTAAAGCCAGATCTAGTGGTCAACCTTAACCCCATCGAGAACTACCTCTTGTTGCATGAGTGCAGCTTGAACAACATTCCCACGATTGGTGTTATAGATACGGATGCGAATCCGACTTGGGTCACATATCCAATTCCGGCCAATGATGACAGGTTAGTCGCCAAATCTTTCCTTAGCATATGCATATACTAATGCCTGCCACAGTCTACGATGCATGCAAGTCATAGCTGGTGTCCTAGGTCGAGCCGGAGAAGCAGGTCAGAAAAGGAGACTCGCGGCTGCAGAATCCGGAGAGGTAACATGGCTGCCCCCGCCAAACCTTGGAGCTCCAGTTTCTGAAGCAGAAAAGATCAAGAGAAATGAGCTGAAGAAGGAAGCAATTCTGAAGAAGAGGAAAGCAGACCATGAAGCCATAGAGCAGAGCAAAGTCACGGCTGCCCAGAGAGAACTGGGAGATTTCGATGACTTCTAGATGCGGATGTGTATACTAGATAGCTGTACAAATGCCTGTACATTATTGTTTAGTCCCGTGTTGCGATACTACATAGAGAGAATCGAAACATGTTGGAAACAAGTCCCATGGCGCATCCAACCATCTGGCGCTCTGGATACTGACACTGCCATGGGGCCCTCCAGATCGAAGTACGTTTCTGATATTCTCGCCTGGCGGAAGGCTGTTCATGTCGGCGACCACACTTTGTTCCAATGCGGTTATCACAGTGAGAGGATCTTTGAAGGACTGCCAGCTATAAGCAGTTTGCCCCTTTGAGATTTACGACACAGAAGTACTTGGGTCAAATAACTATAATCATACGGACGCAACTAGATCGGACTATTTAAACGAATTGCACGGGTTGAGAACATTCAATTCTGTGAAGGAAGATTTTCGACGAGGAAAACTTGGCGGAACTCACCGAGGCATCTTGAAAGCCGACAAGTGCTTCGTAACTGTACATCGACTAGCAGCAATGCATCGAAACACGAAATCAGTGAGGACCGCGTTAAGATCAGCTAGCTCGTTTTTTGAGAATCGAGCCAACCAGTGTATCCTCCTGCAATGTCAGAACACGATGGTTCGGCGATGAAAATAGTGTTTGTTGAGGAATTTTCATATCTAGCTAGAGCAGTCCTACTAGAATCTCCAGCATACGACAAACATTACCAGCCTATATGGCACAATTCCTGAACGCCCGAAACTATTACAACACATCCATCACCCCAGGAACTACATCATGATACTGACGCCCATCTGATTCGGCTGTAGTGTGGTGTACGATATGGTCGTATTGTTGATCATAGAGTCATTCTGCTCGAACAGCCGTTTCACGTCAACGAGATCATCATGGAAATCGTTTGCTATCTCATGAACCATCTCCCATCTCTGACCCTGCTTGCTACTGGCTTCAGTTATCAGCTCCTTTGCGTACAAAATCATTGTTTTGTTCTCCTCGACCTCATCACTCAACAAGTACGGCAATTGCTCGCACATGCACCAGATATGCGGGTCGCGTAGCCGGAGGGCTCGAGGAAGTCATCTCCAGATCTCATGAGCTCTGAGAGTTTTGCCGGCAGAGGCGACATGAGACAACTGGGCTTATTGTGTACGAAAGACATATAACAAGCCTGTAGATTGTTGGCAGCGTTGTCTTGAGCAGTAGCGATATATTTGCACATCGTCACCGCATTACACAGGTCTTCAATGGTCCTGATATCCGGGAAACTCGACATCTGCTTGCTCATCTGCGAATGCATCTCCGCGTACAAGCTTCCTACAGCCTTGTCACCCGTGACTTCTGCATTGTGGCACCAGGGGTAGTCAGAATTCATTAGCCATTCATTAGTCATCGAAATCGCGAAAATCAAAATTCCAACTTTTGACCCTTTTACTAAAACACTTAT
>MU253813.1:58717-87019 GCA_019669825.1 Calycina marina | reverse complement strand
CTAACTAGAGGTAAATTTCACTGAGCCAATCATCGAGACAGCTGTTTTATTCGCTCGTGATCGTAATGACCATTTTGGCTGTTATATAATGGAGCCGTCGAAATGCGGTTTGGAATGCCACTAGCATTTATGGTGGATATGCAGTGTCTTGAAGTCTTTATGCCACAGTAGCGTATCGATATTATACACTATCTTCAATAGTCAGTCAGCATGTATCTCGCCATCCAGAATTGGAACTCTGAGTTTCACTGTAATCGTATTTATATCTATGTCTATAATGTATAATTTAGGGTTCCCTTCTACTTAATTTGATACCTTCCGTGATAAAAAGTCAGTATTTACTACTAGACCACAAAGATAAAACATCTGTATATCTCCTACCCCTCTGAGTTTTCACCCTGGGATTGATGGTGTTAGATATCAATACTAGTACTAGTACTAAGCCAAGTTTAGTTCCTAGTATAAGCCGAAAGATAAAGTATTTGATATTCAAACGAAATATACTATGTCAATAGCATCACTACAGGAAGATTTTCACGACATCCTCGCTTAGCTCAGGGGTTGTCAACATGTAACGTAACCTTCGCAAAACCCTTCTATTGCCTAAAAAATATCCCTAAAAAGCCTAGAATATGTCAATGTCGCAGTCTAGATACCCAGACTGAACTTACTGCGCATCCAACCACTTCCGCTACATTTTATTTGTCAAGGTCTACTCCATATAGGTCTTCCAAAAAGTACCGTTTTTATGACATTTTGCCCAGTCGACCAGTCGGAGGGAGAAACCACAGCACCAATAAGAGAGATCAAGAGAACATGAAATTATCCGGATATCACGGACTGTGTCAATCTCGGCTGGGGCATTTCGCTACTTAGATCTGCAACTGCCTTTCAGGACTTTGATTCCGAATATTCAGCACAGAGATCTGACTTGAATCTGGAGACCTCCTTAGCCCCCGGCTTTCATTGCGTGAAGACTATGTAATCATTTCTAGCATACACGCCATTCGTAGTTCCACATGGAGAGAAAAGGACGCTTGGATTTCAAGCCACTACACCATAGAGGTTCCGTGGGTTTGCAGCTGCAGGATGAAGAGTGCGGACTACATGTCATCAGATGTAGAATTCGATATTCACATCTTACAGCGGCTTGTCAAAAATCAGACATCGCTGAAATCAGTCAAAGAATTATAAATACAATAGTATAACCTCAATGATGGCCATTACAGTAGACTTCTAACCTCCTAGTGTTCGCTCGCGACGGCTAACTCCCATTTGCTCTTCGTCTCGCTAGGCTCTATCCTCAGATCTCTCCTTCATCTCAACTCCGTTGTTGGCTTGAGCAAGAGGATAGTAACTCGTGTGAATGAGCCCGAATTAATGGGCCAACGCGGCTACTCCCGCGCAACAACTATTCAAGATGGCTTCATGATCGGCTGCTACGTCAATCACACTGGCCCCCAACTCATCCTGACCACCGTCAAGTCCATCAACGTCGGCAACGACTGGACGGTCATCGGTTCCATCGCTACTGCCAACCAAGGGTCAGTGGACTTAAACAACTGCCATGTCCATCAAATATCCTCCGGCCATGTGCTCGCTGCGTTTAAAAACCATGACAGAATCGCTAGCTGTACAGGCGACCAGTGTTGGGTGTAGTATCGAATTGTAATATGTTATTCTGATGACTGTGAAGCGTCATGGCCGTAACTGAGCACACCGATGCAGAGTGCAATCAAGTGTCCTGGCGTTTGGGAACCGTTTATGATGGCGTGACCTAGTCGACGACTCGTCGAAATTCGTGAAAGCTACCGGAAAATTTGCGCCTTAGGTTGCCTATAAGAATGGGAAGCCAGTAGCGACGTTCAGACGACGGAGGATGGGCCGACGAACATGAAGGTGGTTGTGAGCTTGAACGGCAGCGGAGCGACTTGGGGGCAAAAGAAAACGGTGTTGGCGAGTTGCGAGTGGGCCGGTGCGCTGGCTACTGATGCTACCAATACGTTAGTCACTTGTGTAGGAAAGGCTGATGATGCCTCTTTGGCGCAACATATGTCCATTACGTAGAATGGACGTACTTCATTCAGGTAAGTGGATTCTACCTGGATAAATTTAGCTCCAACCGTCTATGCGCAGGCTTCATGTATATAACATCAACTTCCATGAATGTGCTCGCCCCAGCCGGCTGAGTTGTCTGGTAGTTTAGTCTGTTGATTTAGTAATCGAAGATTATTTTACATACTAATTTGAAGTAGACGCAAGTTGTTCTGGCTGTGTCAGATTAGCCCCGGAATTCGTATCCATGACTTTCCTAACATGAACATGAAATCGGAGCTTGGAGTCGCTCTACAGTACCTCCCACACATGGACCCAGATCTTCTCACTGACAGGGCGACAGAGTCTTCAAGGGTGTTTTTATCCCTAGGTCAACGTCAAGTAATTACGAGTTAGGTTGAAGCACGAGAAGAATAACCTGCCGACTTCGACAGACTGGAAGTATATCCTAGGTACTGCCTCCTGAAATACAACTATGCACGTCGTGTTCTTGTATATGCAGCGCCAACCCATATAGTGCCTGCAGTCATCACGTCCGTCCCAAATTCAACGCAATACTCAAGAGAATACGAACACAGCTTATATTTTGTCTCAAGGCACGAAAATGCGCGAAAAGCTAGCCACCTCCCCTCTGCAACAAACGCACTTATCAAAGTTATTCATCGCCAAAGTAACCCTGCAATCATCGCACAAGCTCAAGCATCGACATGGCCAAACTATAATGCTGCGCGGTGAGCTCTGACAGACCACGCACTGCGGTCCATCTTCCCCCATGCCGGATGCGCCTTCAGCCCATGATTTCTGCGCTGAAGCTTGGAATCCTCGACGAGTGATGATGAGGTGTTCTAGGATCTGCGCCTCTTCTTCCGGACTGAGCTTGCCGTTCGGGTTTGAGGGAGTGAAATTTGTAGGTCGGTGGCGCGTGGAGGTGAGAACCTTCGAGCGCTCTTTTTGTGTTATGTCGCGATAGCGAGAGCGAGTTAGGATACCGTCGTGTGCGAAATGTGTTGAGAGAGCGTGTGCCTCGGCTCGTTGCTCAGGTGTTTTGGGGTAGAGGAGTTGAACCAGATCTGCCTGGTTCAAGGGTGTGTCGAACATTGGACTTGTTTCTCTCACAATCTGCCGAGAGCGTTGTGTAGGAGTCCTCCGCCCATCATCATTTTCTTCATCCGACTCCCAGTCATATGAGTGATCTTCGTCGACTGTTGTTGCCATGGATATCACGCTGGTGGCATCATCTTCGATCTCTTGCGCCTGGGGTACGTAGTTACCGCTGGAATCATCATTTCCCCACCAGCCGCCGACGAGCCACCAATCGTACATTTTCTTGTCGAGCTTCTCTTCCTCGCCCTGGTTCCACGGATTGCCATCCAGTCTCATGCGCCTTCTAGTCTCAGCTTCTACATCGACGTTGTCATCTTTCGGCAGGGTGAGTTCGCCATCAATAGTAAGCATCCAGAAGTTCAAGGGATCTGGATGAGAAGAATCTGATGCTTCCTGTTCCCCAGTGGTTGACTTTGATCTTCGAACCTGCGAAACAATGTTAGCACAGATGCAGAGCCATAACCTGACCGACAGCTGAAGTATTACTTACAAGCCACAGAAGCCACTGAGGTCGCCTTTCGATACCTAGATGATCTAGCAGTCGTATTGCCAAGGACGCCCACCAACTCATTGCCAGGCGACCTATGCCTATGTAATACTCCAACGCCATGATCCATCTCGCACTTCTCTCCGTGGCGCCTACACCGTCTCTGACTATCCGTTCATGCTGACCTATTGATTTCGATACTTTCTGAGCAGTCATTTCCTTCGAATATCCGCTTGCCGATCGGTGCAGAAGATCCATGGGCTGATCTTTCGCTGCTACCAAGCCAACATTATCAGAGAGGCCATCATTGAATTGAGAATCATATGCTAGAAAGCTTGGTCCTAGTAGATGAGCTCCTGTCCTCTCAAGCTCTTGTAAGCGCTCTTCTTCAAGCCATGTATGCTTTCCAATGCTCACGTTTCGGCTCTCGTTAAGATATACTGCTTCACTTGCCATGGTCATTATGCTGAACCCTGATCTCAGCAATGCCGTGTAGAAGTCCATGTGCATAGTGATACGAATGTTACCAAGTGGAACATTAGCTTGCATATTGCGATGGGCAGTCATTATACGCTGAAAGAACGAGGCTCCAACCCCTTCGTTTTGTCCATCACTGGTATTCGGTGGCACGAATGCTGATAGCACTGAATGGCAAAAGTCAGAATTGGTTTCTGGAGAAAGCTTTCATACAAACTTACGAAGTGCAGCACCATAGATGACCATGCATGTCAGTATGCCAGCTAGGACCAGAACATGAGGAATGAAGCCAACAATAGAGACCGTAGGAAATCTGCAAACAACGTCAGCACTATAGCTTAGACTAGAAGCTATGTAGGAAACATACCTAAGTAGACTCTGATGTGGAAAGTCATTTATAGAGAATGTAAAAATGCTCCAGACAATGAAAGACATGAATGACAAACCCCAGAAACCGGTGTTGATCAAACGAAGCTTTCCTTGAAGATTGAAAATGGCCAACGCATGGCTCGTGATGTGATTCATCGAGGAAAGAAATCCTACTAGAAGGATCTCCGGCGTGGTATTGACTCTCTTCATGATCATCGCACGGGTGATAGCGATTTGAGTTCCTTCACCACTAGTGGAGTTGTTGAGGCGAGCCATCTTGGTGCCTCCGAATGTTCCCCAACCTAGCTGTTGCCCGATAGCAGCTTCTGCTTCCGCGAATGCCAGTGAGTGTTCGAACAGAGTCATGCCAAGCTCTGCTGCGACCTGGCGTCCTTGGACCGCACAAGAAAGCGTTTCCACGAACTGGCTAAAGCTGAACGTCTTGAAGAGCGGCCATAGAAGAGAGAGTGAGCCAGTAAGATCCGTGATCGTAGGCACTCTCGGCTCTTGTTCCTCCTCTCCGTCTGAGTCCGGAGGTATCATCTGTACAGCAAGGCAAGATTGCTCGTCTGTAGCACCAAACAGCAACATCGAGCTGACCGTATGCAGCAAGCCTCCGTTCTGTGTGAACATTAGATCAGAATGCTTCGACGCATTACCCCATCTGAGCTCGCCGAAGTCCGGTGATGTCTGGCATTGAATCGACTGGAGCAACCACCTGGCCTGGACGGCCAGCAAAGCAATTGGTGCCATTCTGGCGAACAGCCGGACCTTCCATGGTAGAGTAATGTTTCGTCTGGTCGAAGCAAATATATGTGTGCGGTTGAGAACAACGGCCATGACCAGGCAGCACAACGCCCATTTGCTGGTCGCGTAGCTGAACACGCTCCCCAGACTCCGAGCACCCTCGATCGAAAACCGAGATCCGATTCCTCCAGGTGCATCGTCAACTTCCACCAGTATATCGGTCCCGCCCTGTATGAAGTCCCGGGTTTGTCCAGCTGCAGCAACTGCTGTGGTAGCAGCATCTACTATCCCGGCACCTGTGGCTTCTGGTATGATTCGTTGTCCAATGACCTACGCAGAAGTCAGTATTTGTAAATATGCCATAACCTCCGAAATTCCCCAAGTTCCAAGACTTACGATTCTTCCGCCAAAGAGGTTATTGACGGCATCTTTAGCCCGCATGACCATTCTCGGTCCAGCGAGTGCAAGATCTCTAGCGCTGGGAACGAGCTGTGTCATGTTAATACTCAAGGTCCAGTTCCCCCAGCGCTCGGGGTTAATAGCTGCAGTGGCCATGCTGTCTGATGTGATACGGTATCCCGAGACAAGTTGTCAGCTCCGACCCTTCTCAGCAGCAAATACGGAGCGCACGCATTATTGACATGTGCTGGTTATGCGTCACTAAGCCAGCAACATATATCAGATGCTAGAAATCTTTGTTGCATGAGTGAGTTTTTGTTGCGTTTACTTGACCTCGCCGTCGCTCTTTATGGACAGCCCCACACCTCGGATCTGAATGTATGATGCAAACAGCTTTAAAGTCAGTCAGTCACCTACTTTTCCACCTGTGACGGGGATAGTCAATACATGTTGTTTCCACATCAATATCAATGTGTCAACACGTGCAAAACGATCTTTGCGAACTTCGTAGCCAACAACCTTACTTTGGCTTGGAATGGGATTCATGCTAAGGTAGGGGAGAGATCATAAAACACGCCAAGTGGAGTTTTGGCATTTGTAAAAGCTCATTCATTGTTGGGTATCATCCGTAACTCCATCATACCCAAAAGCAATAACCTGCCACAACTCTATCACATGCCTCCCCATTCGATAGAGAAAGTCCTCACGGGATTCTCTTCCTCAAGCTTATCCTCATCTTTGCCTCCGATCAGGAATGCCTTCTTCACTCTTGTTCCTAGTCGACCACCTCCTACCAAGTGCATCATATCTATCTCCTCTTCCCAGTCGAAGCTGACAGCGTCAAAATGAGCGTGGAAGCGCATCGGATCTCCTGGATATACATTATAATCGCATCCGAAACGTAGACCTGGCCACATGTAGTAGCCCTTCATATGAAGATATACAAAGAGAGGATATGAAGATGGAACTGAGACATCTGCCTGGCTTTTCGAATCGTGCTGAGAAGGAGATGTGGAATAGGATATGGTTGGAGTCACAGCCCAGGCACTGCCTGATGTGGGAGTACTTGATGCACGAGATGATGATCGATCAGTGTGGAACATTGATATAGTATCTTCGTCGTCAGCATCAGCAGTATCAATGTGCTTCAAAGAAGCTGCTCTCGCGCCGGCGGCAGCTTGCTTTGCCAATGCAGTTTGCTTTCTCGATTGCAAGGCATTCTCTTGGGCCCTGCTAGCCCTCAAGCCAATCAAGTGGACCTCTTCCAAGTATTCCGACCTACGATGACCAGCCACAGGAAAGTTCTCCTTATGCCATGTAAGATCATCCATGATATAAGCGACCCCAGTCTCGACGAGCAAACAGGCCTCTTCAGGCATGAGCTCCATAGGCAAACCACTGAAGACATTCTGCTGCGGCGCTCGAGGGAGTGTACCGACAGGTGTTCCACATATCCGATGTGCCCTACGAAGGTGTGTTACGACATCTATGTCGAATATCAAATAACGTCCACCAATCCTGGAAATTGAGATAGGCTCAGCGACCGATGGTGCGGAGGAAGACATTATGATAGCTCGCGTCGCACACAGTCATTGCTGCAGGTTTGAAGTCAGCACTTTGCACACAGCAGAGATCTGATTTGCAAGAGAGAACGGTATTGTTCGATGATCATGAATTAAAACATATTTTAAGACATCATGTCCAGACGAATCTGGTGTCAGGGGATTGACAGATCGGGTTTTGTAATCATATCGAGAGGGAAGAGGACTGTGAAGAGAATACTCTTACCATTCAAAGAGTGCTGGTGCCGGATGATGTGTGCTGAAGATATGAAGATATGAAGATTTGAGAGTCATAAAAAAATTGAAATGGAGCAGCTCCCTAGCGCCACGCTAATATTACGCTAACGCCAGGCTGAAATCCGAAAGATATAAGGCTGCAGCAGCAACTCTACTTGATTGAATTCTTCGCTTCACACATAGCAAGCTGCTCTACGCTCTACATAAATCAATCCGACTGGAGACTTGGAGATTTCAACGTCCTAATTTATTCTTACGATGTCTAGTCTTTTGCTACTTGTGCTCATGATAGTAGTTCCCTTAGTACTCTTTGTAGGCATGTGAAATCTTCCTCTGGTACCTTTGGTATGCTAACAGCTGTAGCTTGGTTAGTGGTTTCTTCTTGCCTAGGTGACGACTTCAGGTCGAGATACGGCAACATCTCAATGAACCCTCGCAATGCCATATATGACCAAAATTACCTTCGTAATGCATCAAGCGCACAGGGAACATGGAATCAGATCGAGATGGATGATATGTTAGGAGAAAGCCCAAGAAGCTCTTTTAATTCTATCCACCGATAGTGAGGGGATATGACGCCTACGCTATGCAAATGATTTATGCTCTAAAGACAGACTTCAATCCCTCAGTACTCGATATCAAACTTGGTAGCCTTAGCTGAAGCAGAATCCGGACGACCCCCTTGAGCTTCCGCATCACCCTCTACGGGAGGCAAGCTGAATGGCTTGATTACAAGACCTTTCCTTCTGCTTAGCGCGAAAGCCAAGTCGTCACCAAACCCACTGGCTTCGCCTCCACCGCCACCTTTCTCATGAAAAATTGGCAAGCGATGGACCTGCAGCATGCCTTGGGGTGGTTCCTCGTGCATAGCAGAAGCGCCAGGAGCTGTCTTGGCTGATATGGCGGTGGAAGGAAATGGCGCCAACTCAAGAACCCCATCGCTCAACAGCTCCATCCATCGTGTCAGGCCTGTGTTGCGTGGGTGCAAGGTCAAAGGAAGTGTGATCATAGCTGTCAGCTGTGAAGGATACTTCCTGAGCAGTGCTCGAAGACCATGGAGGAATTGGAGAAGTATTGCAGGTTGAGAAGAATTGCAAGGGTACAACGCCGGCGAGAGTATGGTAGGTATAATGACTCGATGGATATAATTGGGTGAAGAGGACAGAATTGTCGATAGTTGAGAGATGAATTTGGTAAATGGAGAGTTTGTTGGATCATCACTAGAATCAAGAATTGATCCTGTTTGCGTAGCTGTGAAATGCAGTTGTGCCGTAGATGGCAAGGTCAACCGCTTGCTCAGGTCGAAGTCATGACAGAATATAGGAGTGGCGGACCCAGACGAATTTGAAGTGTGCGGAGCACCTCTCTCTAGAAAGAAATAGTCAGTGGAATGAATTCTGTATCCCGAGTGCATTTTCTTCTAAGTGAACTATGTACAGAAGGGCAGCACCCACCTCTTGCAGCTCCTACTCCAAATTCTCCAAGCCTTTCGTAACGCCAAGCAATCTTCATCTTGTCGTCGACGGGCTTCTTTTCTTCACTTCTCGACGACTTTCCCCCCGCAGCTGCGACTCCCGGAAGCTCTCGAGCCCAGGCTTCACTCACTCCCAAACAGTGGATATGGTGTCCTTGCACTACACCCTCTGCCGCATAGTATCTCAATAGAACCCCTCCAAAGTCAGTCGTCCCGCTCTCTTCGATCAGCAGCGAAGTTCCCAACGCCAATCCCGCATGTCCAGCAAGTAATCCGTCCAACGATCGTGTGCCAGTCGAAATTGTCGCGCGGCCATCGAGAGGAGAAGGACGTACGCCTGGAACAGCGACCTTCTCATCTTTACTGACCGCAGCTATAATTCCCGGCTGAGAGACCACGACACTCCTCTTTCTGAACGACATCTTATCCCACAATGCTGTCTACCACCGTCAATATGTTCGTCGAGTCAGAGTGGAATTCCTTGACATTTTTCCAGCCAAATATGGTTGATGTCAATTGCATCACCAAGGCTCTACAGAAAAAGTTGACTCTTGACGCAAGGCTGAGCTCGGCCCAAAATCCCAATTCTATCAAAGAATTTGACTACCTACAACAATTCATTGTCCGCAACCATTACGCTCACGACACGAACGATCAAAAGCGCCAGAAGGCAAGAGACCACGCCGAAGAGTACTGCCTGAAGTTTGTTCGAGACAGCAGAAACGAATTCCAAATCAAAACCAAGGAGGAAACATCCCTCAACGCGTCCCTCAACGAACTTCTTTTCAACAACATCCCTCATATCCCCTCCGCCACTCCCTCATTCTTCTTCAAAGGCATTGAAGGCTCCTATCTAACAATCATTTTACACGATAGCCGTCTCCATCGTAGAGCTCTCCCGCTTCATCTTCGCGCCCGAGCACCAGGAAAGTACAAGTTTATCGTTCGCAACAAACGGCCAGGCCAAACCAAGCAGCGAGTTGAAGTATACCTCGGACGGCCCAAATACGACTATAGAACGTTCAGGATTCTGAAGCACAGGTGCCACGATAAGATGACTTCCCAAGATGCAACTCTCTTTGAAGATACCTTCACTATTGACACCATTAATGCTGAGAAGTACGATCGGGTTTCCCGTCTCACAATGGTGTCTGAGGATGCGTCAACTGCCATGTCATTAGATGTCAACACTGAGCTATATCCATGCTTGCGCGGAGAGAAGTTGCAGATTCTGCTTGCTACTTCTCTGTCGCTGGATGGATCGAAGGATGAGAAGGGATGGAGAGATGTTGCGAAGGTCGGATCAGACAGCGAGCCTACGCTGGCAGATATGTACGATTATGTCTGTCATGGCAAGCTCTACAAGTTTGAGGAGGCTGAGGACAACAACCTGTAAGCTGACGTCGTCATCATTACTTGAAGCTATACTGACAGAGCCACAGGAAGGCTTTCGTATCTTTTGGAGGACTTCTGATGTGTCTCGAGGGTGGATACAAGAAGCTCACGCCCCTGCGTGTTGAGTATTTGTATCTTCTTATCAAGAAATGAGAGGTTTGTGAGTTGAATAATCCTCAAGTCCTTTTCAATTTCTCGCCATCTGAGATGATTATCGCCGACGTTGTTCTTTGCTGATTATACGTAGCTAGGCTTTTAGATCTCGAGATTTCTGCCGTAATTTGATGAGCAGCTTTGCTCACTTGATCAATCCTGTTTCTTCAGGCATGAATCCAGCCGGTTTTGCTGGTTTGGCGTTTTGATACCAAAAACTGGGGCGTACAAATGGAATGGATCTTACGTCTGAGAATGGCATGCAAGAATATGTCACAGAATATGATGGATTATTTTCAACGATACTCTGGCTTTCTGTTATGATCTGCCCATAGCTCATGAATTTTACCTTTCCACGACATATCTGCAGTCTGCAAAATTTCCTTCTCTTCCTGTCGCACTCTTTTCCAGACTAGCTATCCAGAGATCGGCTTGTCTTCTGAACGTCGTATGCACTTTGCGTATTCTCAGAATGGCAGCTTTTGCCGTTCTTCCCACATCTATTACACATGTCCTCAATCCACACGTAGATCTTCCTCACTTCAATCCTCTTCCCTCAACTAACGTATCCATTAATCCCCCTCTTGCCGCTCCAGAAATCCCGGATCACTCTTAATCCTCCCCTCGAATTTCATCCACCAGTTCTGGAACGCTTTCAACGGCACCACCTCAACCCCGTTTGCCAGATTCCCACTAAAGCTCGCCAGAAAATTGAACGCGTCCTTGATGATCCGCTGCGCCAATACCTCCGTCGACAGCCCCCCCGCTGCTTGGCCTCTCACAACTAACGCTCTCTCCCCATTATTGGTGGTCTTGGCCGCTTCAAGTGTCGCTAGCTGCGCCGTGACGCTCTCTACGCTCTCGATGCTGATGCCCAGCGTGAGCGCGCCAGTCGTTGTCGTGGAAGAGGAAAACGAAGGCGAGAGCTTGAAGACGGCCGACTCTTTGCCGGCACCAATGGCGCCGAGGAAGGTGAACGTGAATGGCGGCCCACCGTTAGGAGGAGGCGAGGGCGACTGAAGGTAGACGGCGGCGGCGGTGTTGGGCGGCAGCGTGACGGACGGCTGTAGGAAGATGCAGAGGTGGGAGAAGGGGTGTATAGGCAGTGTGTAGAGGAATTGGGTTGCGGACGGCGCGGATGTGGGTGTGGTGAGGAGGGGGGTGCCGGTGGGGATGATGCCGAAGGGTTCGGGGAGGGTCATTGCGCTCTTTTTCTTCGCCGTTAAGGAGAGCGCTGTTGGTAGTTTAAGACCGAGGTAGGTGGTGAGTTAGCTAGCTGTTGTTGGTCCAGGCAGCTCAGATAGCTTGCGGATGGGAAATGAATGGGTGCTATACTTGGACAAGCAGCCCAGCTGTTTCTAATGGGAGGTTGGCAAATATAGATGTCTTGCGATGTTCTCCCGAATGGAACATGGAAGGGAAGATGTGATGTGACGCATTGGAGGGGTCAACTTCTTGCATCGCGGGGTTCACCGAGCTTCCAGAAGCGTCGCGAAACATTTTTCTGCCAACTTACTTTTGTGACGAACGTCACTAAGAGCTAAAGCTGCAAAGAAACGTGTATTGAGTATTATAGAATAATAAGCTAAAGAGAAAAGAAGAGAAAGAGAAGAACCGCCCCTATCTACAAAGCTCTACTGAACTGTACTGCACTAGTCCTAAATCAGCTGTGTCCTTGCAGCCTCTACCCTAAGCACGTGTCATAGTGACTATGTTCGTCACAACTTTCACCTCCGGCGTGTTACCTTTTCAAAAATTGTACAGCTTGCTTGGTTAAACCAAAAAGATTGGCGCTCATAATGACAAAGTCTAATTTAGACCTAGTCAACGAGTGCGACAGGTGAGTCTCCTACCAAATTTTCGTTCTACACTTCCCCGCGAGTGGTGTAATACTCCTCACATATCACAACAGCGTTTGCTAACCTCCCTCCCCTAAGTTTCCCCTACCCATCCTCCCTCGAATATAACACCCTCATCTCCACCCTCTACACCCTCCTCTGGACCTCCCCTGACAGCACCGAGACCCCCATCGGCTACCTTCCCTCACCCATCCTCACCCATCTCGCACGCGTCCCCACCGCTCTGAAAGGCGAGCTCTCAGTTTCGCGCGCCCGCCGCACTATCTCCTGCTTCGAGCAACCCACCGAAAAAGAACGCTCCGCCGCCGTCGCTGCAGTCTGCGCCCACTGGCGCGCCCACAAAACATTTGCCGTCCTGTCCGGCTGGCGCAATGAGCTCTATCCCGTCTACGGCCCCGCCAACGCCCTTCTCTTCTCTATCGAACGCTCCGCTAGCCCGCTGTTTGGCGTCATCACCTACGGCGTGCATCTTACAGCCTACACTGTTGCACCGGGATGTTCGTTCGGCATGAAGATCTGGGTGCCGCGCCGCGCGCGCACGAAGCAGACTTATCCGGGGCTGCTGGACAATACGGTTGCAGGTGGGATGGCGACGGGCGAGGAGCCGCTGGCGTGTGTGGTGCGTGAGGCGGCGGAGGAGGCGAGTCTGCCCGAGGAGGTGGTGCGCGCGGGCGTGCAAGCCAAAGGGACGGTTACGTATTGTTTGCTGCGCGATGAGCGGGCGGGCGGGGAGACGGGGCTTGTGCAACCGGAGTGTGAGTTTGTGTTTGATTTGGAGCTGCCGGGGGATGTGGTGCCGCGGCCTAGTGATGGCGAGGTTGAGGTGGGTTTTGCTTCCTGATCTTGTGGAAGCCCTGGAAGCTTTAGACCCTTGGTTAAAGGAAGTGCTAATAGTAAAACCAGGAATTCTATCTCTGGACCGTAGAAGAAGTGCAATCAGCCATGGCAGCCGGCGAGTTTAAGCCGAATTGCTCGCTGGTCGTGCTCGATTTCTTCATCAGACACAGCATTCTAACGAAAGAGAACGAGCCCGACTACGAGGATATCAAGAAGAGGATCCATCGGGAGCTGGAGTTTCCGGGGCTGCATAGAGTCTAGATGGCAGGTACATTATGAGGAAGAGGGATTGGACATGTATGAGATCCAGGAGCAGAGGACTGGATTATACGGCCTTAGGTAAATCTGATGGTTCGTGGTATGAACATATCTAGATATCTGCGCGCCGTATTTGAGCTTTGGGAATTTGGGATGGCGCTCAATCGATGATCCATCTTGAATTAAACGCGAAATACCCAAACCCGAGGGTACATTGGATGGCTCATGGTCTGCATTTACCTGCATATCTCAGTCTTGTTTGAACTGGGGAATTTCGAACGATTGTTTAGCCCTGCACTGGTGATAAAGTGGCAAAAAAGCCGCAGAAATGCTCAAGTCGCACTGGATCATATCCTCAACTTGAGCGTAGCTAGTTTCGAAAAATCAAAATAACATCACGAGACGAAAAAGCTCGTATATTTCTGAATCTTATCCATTGGGTCTTTAACTACCAGCTACCCTCACCGTATCCTAATGTCTCATCCCCATCTCTTCTCTGTACAGGTCACAAAAGACGTGCTCCTCTTTTTCAAGCTCATATCATGCAACGCCAAGCCCATCCCATCATTCCCTCGCCGGGAAATTGACTGGGCAAATTCTCAAGATGCCGTAACGCTCAAACAGAGCGCCTTTCCCTGAAGAAGAAAAAAAATTTACCCTAAAGATCTTCTGGTTTGCGTGTCGTTTTTATTATTCAACAGTATGTTTGCTCAAACACTGACAGGTCGTGGTAGGTATGGACTTGGACATTATGCTCTCATTGGGTGTTATGCGCGTGGTGTATCATGGCCGTGCATCAGCCCTCTTCAAGAGGCGACATTAGTGGGCTCTTCATCCTTGTTGGACTGCCTGCCCTGCTTCGCTTGCCTCCACTTGGCTTTCCTACACCGAGCGTATGCAGTCGTTCTCTGCTTTCAGTTCGCACGACAAGGCCGCTCCGATTCATAGCATTGGGAAAATTGTTCAGTCCCAAGCCAATGACTGGAGAATCCGAGTAGTAACTATTCGACTCAAAAGCTGAGACAGACACCTTTGGCGTAGCGAGGCCAGATGATCGTCCCAATCGAGATCCTTCGCTGCTATCAGAAGCTTCAGTATCGTCCTGCTCCACATCACCAAGCTCAAACTCATTCGCAGCTTCCACATCCTCTTGCACGCGCTCATAGCTCCCAGAACCGCGTCCAAAGAATTTGCCTGCACCAAAGAAACCGCCGTTCTTCTTCCGCGGGCTTCCTGGCTTTCTGTTTCGGCGGATTGTACTACTGATCCCGCGCACGAATCTGTTCCTCCGTTCTCGCTTGCGGAAGATGTAGCCAATCATTATTAGAATAAGCATGAAGAGAAATAATCCTGGAGTGCCTCGCGAATGTTCTTGTGCTTCCGAGGCAAGCTCTTCTACCACCTCAGTGAAGGACTCGTCGTCCCCGATTGGTACTGGGTTCGAATTCGACCCGGCTTCTTGGAAGTCGGCTGGTATGACAGCTCCTTCTGGGATTATGTTGCTACCAAAACCGACTGGGAAATCGAGTTGTGATGCCGGCGGTATTTGACCGGCGGCGTACATTACCATCTTGCCTAATGTCCAGCTGACTTCTACTCCATCTATCTTGTCCACAGCTTGGAAGGGATCTAAGAAGCCTCCATCTTTCGCTATAGCCGTGGCATCTTTGGTTCCGTTGGAGCTCAGAGCGTGTGCGCTCTTTTCTATCCCAACTCTCGGTATCCCAATTCCATCATGCAGAACACTTATTAACCACGACGCCTTGAAACAAACTTCTTGAGCTGTCTTCGCATCAACTTTCTTTCCCCATTTACTAGAAGCCACGCCGACTTCGATATCGTCCCATTCCTCACTACAGAAATCCTTGACCAAGCGCTGATATGTGGTGAAGTCGTATGCTTTGTCCTTGCGTGCCATCTCGAATACTTCATGTGTAGTATGCCAGTATTCTGAGACACCTACAAAATGGTTTACTTCGAAATCGATCGCTGGTACATGCTGGCCATGTAGTAAGCAAGGTTGGTCCTTGCAAGGTGCATCTTTGTCTAACAGAGGATATGTCTTTCGGAGACATTCATCAAAACGACCAGTACCCAGCAAGACTGGCTCAGCTCCAGTCTTAGTTCCAGGTTCGATTTCTACGCCTTCCAATGTTGTCCTCAAGCCAGAAGGTAGGCACGGATCTAGGAGCTCCTCAGCGTCGTGAGTGAACGACTCATCGTTAAGCGCTTGTATGTAACGCTGTCTTGCTTGGTTCACACCAAATCCCAGCCAGGTTGTGGTGAAAACTTTGTAGTCGGAAGCCTTGCCATTCATCGTTCGCATACGCAACAGTTTCAGATCGTTGGCGTGCTTAGCAGCCTCTGTTGCATTTGGCGCAAATGCAATCTGTGCCGAGGCACCTCCCATATCCAGGAATCCATAGGTATGGTGTCCTTTGCCATGCTCATGCTTGTCGGGCGCGTCAAAGCCTCCTAGCAGATAATTCGCTGCTATCCACCCGTACAGTCCTTCCGTCTCTCCTGGAATAACTTGTATATGTAAACCGCAGTCCGGCAGTGAGAACTTTGTGTGCTTATGGGCATACGAGCATATCTCGCCGAGTAGAGCCTTCTGTTTTGGGGGTTCTAGTAGCCGCATGCCAGCCGTTGCCATGAGAAATATGGGCGTGTCCTCGACCTGCTTCTCCGGTATATGCTCCAGCGCATGATCGAGCAGCGCTTGCAAATGATCGGGTCCTACATCGCTTGGATGGTCGCCAAAGGTCGAGACACCCGGATTGATCTTCTTCGTCCATTTCTTTTTCGTCTCCAGCTTCGGCAGGCTCTGCAGTTCGAACGCGCTGGCATCGTGTTGTGCTCTCGCGGAATTAAGCCATCGATATATGTGGACTCGAGTACCTGACGATCCCGCGTCCAGGATAACACCGTATCGCCCTGAGATTTATGGTAAGCATGCATCCAAGAGAACAATGCTCAAGGGATCGCGTGTACATTTACCCATGAGCCTGGTATTATTAGTGGTGGCAGAAGCTCGCCCAAATTTTTATTGTATCAATAAACAACCCTCACAAGACCTGTGATGGCGAAAGGAGGAAGAATAGAAGCATTGGCAAAAGTTGTTCAGGCTTGCATAAAACGAATGTGAAAGTCCCAGGGACTATAAATTGGTGAGTTGGAAGTTAAGAGGATCCTTCTTTGGAAGACCGGATTGGTTGTTGATTATTGGATTCAGAACGAAGGTGTAGGGTGGTGAACTCCTAGGACTGGACTGGTGGTGAGATGATTCGATGTGAAGTGTATGGGAAGTGAAATCAGGCTCTGGATGGGAGTTGGGGGATTACGGGTAGGTAGGATTAAGATAACGCTTGGGGCAACATTGGGCTTAGTGCCTTGACTTGACGTTAGACCTGCTGGACGGACATAGTAGTGGCAGGCCGAACGATTGAGAGATGCACAATTGACAAATAAGATGCGCGAGCACGAATGGTTTACAGATTTGGCAGAGATAAGTGGCTAGTATATTTGGCTGATTGGGAGGTTATGCACTTAACATGTGAGGCAATAATCAACCAGATACGAATTTTCCTCTGTGAACTACGTACGAGTATCTGCGATACGAGTTGCCATACCACATCAATATGGCCATCTCCTAAGACGAATTGGATAGGGACAGCAACGGCAACGACAAAGGCAACGGAAGAAGTTGAAGAAGGCCATGAAGTATAAGATTGATCAATTACACGGTGGCTGTACAGTGGATAGGTTCTGTAGAAGCCCTAACTTCCCAGAAATTGGCACCACAAGACCTTGGTGAGCTTCCTTCTGTCCAGCTCCACCACTTTTGTACCAAGGTCCAGGAGTAAGGACCTACGCGTACCTACTGTCGATCTACAGACCATCTTTCGAAAGAAGGTAACGGTACGTACGTAGCTGGATGGATCCTTGAAACAAGAAGATTCTGATTCTGACTCCGGATCTTGGTTCATGCTGTGTTCCCCTGATCTGATCTTTCTCCAGCATGAATAAAGCCCTTTAGCTACCTTATCCATCTTCTGGCCTTCCCGCCGGCAGAATGCGCTGCGGTGTTCTGTCGTACATACACGGGAGGCTCGAGAGGGTCCTGCTTCTGTCGAGACCACGGAATAGAAAATGAAGGGATTTTGCTACCCATTGTTTACGTGTTCTCAAGTGCAAGTGCAATTTGGCACTACGAAGCCTGACCTGACGGGTGTCTAGTGTAGCTCTGGAGTAGTGTAGCTCTGTAGTCGAAGCCACAAGCCTCGAATCTCTCGATGTGTCTTTTCCAAGCTGCCAGGGCCCAGACCCGTCACTTCTAGTTGGCCCTCGCTGTTTCCAGGGGTTACGGGCTAAACAGACGTTGGATGCATCTTGTTCCTGTTCAGCTCTCAGCCTCATCCATCCAATCTTCCTCACACAATCTTCCTCACACAATCTTCCTCACACAATCTTCCTCAAATCCAACCTTCCTCACGTTCAACGCTGCAATCCACGGATTGTTGTCGGTCGCGGCCAATGAGAAACAAATGTTTCGATGGATGAATCGGAGTTCTCTGTTCGTCGGGTGTTTGGCATGAAACCGTTCTCCCAGGAAACGAAACATTTCCATGACATCACACATCTGGATGTTATGGATAATATGGGGAGTACGCGCAAGCTGTTCTTGCAAATCTTCCGTTGTCCATCGTTCATCGGTCATCGTTCATCCTTCATCGTCCATCTGCATGCGCTGTCGAGTCGAAACTTCGGTGCCCTGAAGCTCTTGCCGCGAACTAACCTCGTCCGTACCTCTTCCTCGGGCCATTCGAAAGCTTCAAGATGGTATACCTACCTGCCTACTTCTTTCGAGACGGCTCTCAAGAGGCAAATAAAGGCCATCGTCTATACCATAAACTACTTGACATCTAGGGGAGTTTTCGATTCAAGTGGAAGGCAACTCGGGTATCCTGTTTTCTTTTCTCGAAAGCTTGCAAATGCTGATTCTTCATCCTGGTGATTATGGCAAGAGCAAGCGCTGTGCACATCATGTATGAGGGCTCAGCTGCAGCACTTGGGGGTTTGTCACCTATACAGAAGTATTGGCAAGCGCTTACTTCAACGTGTGCCATGGAAATGGCTCCATTCGAGACTGCCGTGAAGGAGGCCAATGTTCTTTCTCTTTTGCAGTCTGCAGAATGTAAGAGCTCAGGTTATCCTTGGAGCAGTTCTGCGAGTGCTTGGATTCAGTAGTCCCTCTCCACGATTCACAAACACTAAGTGACTCCTGTCAAATTCAACCACTTGCTTTATGAGGTCTCCAAGAAAAGAGACTTCCAGCGCTTGATAGCCTGCTTTCGTCTTCAGAAGAAGTTGTTCAACGGTGCGCAGAAGCTCAACTCTGTTTTTCCTTATCGCATCTCCTAAACTGGCTCGGGCCAGGCCTTCACGAACCCCCCAGCCAGCTTCAAACATTTAAATTGCCTCGGAACAGCAGACATTCACTGACCCTAATATACAACCATAAATTCCATGCAAAGCCGACCCTGGAGGATCCATTACCAAAATTCGAAGATTGGTTGTGTAGAGCTAGAGTGCTAGAATGACATATGATCCCATGCCAACCTGGTGGAGTACTGCGCTACAAAAGGAGTGCGTAGACAAGGCCGAGGATGAAGAAAGATGGAGTAAACGCATTTTGCATGAGGTCTGTATGCTACGTCTACACTCGGGGTTATTCTCAATTGAGTGAGCTGTAGTATAACCTGCGCCTTACATTGTACCGAGGACTTTCAGACAATGAGGTCAAGACATTTGCTAATTGGCGTCTACAATCATCTGAAGTGGTCGGCAAATTGGAAGTACCACAATGAGCACCAGTTGGCAGCACATTAGCACCAATATAGTTTGTCTAAACTGCAAAGCTCTCAGAAACTATCTTTTCCTCAAACGAGAGTCTGATATGTCATCTATTTTGTTTGCCGTTGTCTCAACAGGGCGGAGATCGATCAGAGCCAAATCGCCTCCAAGTGATTCGGAAACCTGGCTTGAACTGTATACGGAATGGAGGTTTCACGATCGCAACCCGAAGTTCTAGGCAAGTGCCTGTTTGCTTCTTTATACTGTCGGGATACCTGCAGTAGTGCTCAATGACCATGAGATCAGAGACTTCTGAATGTACCACACAATTTAAGACGTTGAAAGGAGGGCTGACTTTGACGCATATTCATAACATCAGTTGTGTCTGATCGTGCTCGAAGCTGAAGTTTTTAGCGTCAAGAGCCGTAAGTGAAGGATTACGCATTAATGCTCCAGGGATGATTGTTCTTTGCGACCTCTATATTACCAAAAGAAGGGGCTTAACTATCTCGGTTATGCTCTGCTTGTGTTACCTAGTCGGTCTTAAACCTGTCGTCTGCCTGTACTTGGCCTTTAACCATTGTTGATCTAATAGTTCGGGAATCGAGCAGTCACTCTCCAATCTTGCATCGTTTTTCGTGTCTTGCACTTTCGTCGCGATGACCATCTATGGTTGTCCTCACTCGGAAGGTCACATGGCCAGGGAGACTAGCGGGCTCACGTGATGGGACAAGGCAAAGCACCGCTTTTCCAGGAACAAGCTATCGACATTGTCTAAACATGATCTGCCGGACCTTTTCAGCCCTGTTTCAAGCATCGGCGGTTACTGCTTCGACAGCAGCACACGCGCAAGCATTTCCTGTTCGTCGCACGGGCTGTGATGTCACATCTTAATGAGATGTTGATCGACAGTTCCCATATCTGCGATTTGTCCTGCGGTGGTCCAGAGCGAGGGCTTGCTGTCATCTTATCTTCTAACAACTATTGGGCTCCAGCCAGTTTTACGACTTCAACCTTCAGTGAAGGTCTGCTTGGTCCTTTCGTCATCTTCTGGCATCGTGTGTTTTGTGTGGCATTGCTACCTCTGGGAAGCGTAGCGACGCCCATGCCTTGATTGAACAGTTCAAACGATGCATACTTGGCCAATTCAGTCGCAGCTTTCCAGACTATTTAGAAGTGGTATAATCAGTATACTGAATTATTCAACAGCACAGGATGGTGGAACTCTGCCAATTACTTGACGACGATCAACGACCTAGTATCCGTACCACCTGCTTCTAAATCTTTGGTGGTATCTACCTTGACAAACGGTCTCATCAAAGCTTTAGATGCGAATGCTCAATTGCTAGGTAGCAAAACCGTGCAACCAGACTTCAATATGCTGTCTACATACCGCCGTAATTCTTCCGACCAGATTACGGCTGCAATGGCACTTCCTGAAGTCGGCTTCCTTAAAAGGTTTCTCTGACGACGAGGGCTGGTGGGCCTTCACTTGGATAGACGCATACGAGCTCACCTTTTTTTCTAGCCTATCTGCAAACGGCCATTATCATCTTCAACGAAATGAGCAACGGAACCAGCGACTGCGGTGGCATCTTCTGGGATAAAGAGCACTCTATACCAACGCCATCGCCAATGAGCTCTACCTCAGTGTGGCAGCACGTCTCGCTAACCGCAGCTCCAAAAGGACCTGCCTCCAGCTCGCTCTTGCACAATATGCATTCTTCACCGCCAGCGGGTTTATTAACACACAGAACCTCATCAATGACGGGCCAACGCCCGCGCCGGGCTGCACAAACAGCAAAGGCACCGCTTGGACCTACAACCAAGGTGTGATCCTCGGCGCGCTCATAGAGCTGGACATCGCGTCCCCGTCGCCCGTGTACCTCGCCTTAGCGTCGTCCAGCGCGGAAGCGTGCATCACGCACCTCACGGCCTCCGAGCCAGACCCTGCGCGAGCCGTGCGCCGACAATGGGTGCGGCGCCGATGGTGAGCAGTTCAAGGGCGTGTTTATGCGCAATCTGGCGCAGCTGCAGCGGGCAGCCTCGAACGAGATGATGGCAGCGTTTTTGGTGAGAAATGCTCAGAATATCTGGGCGGAGGATTGGGATGGGGAGACGGGTGACCTGAGTTTTCTGTGGAGGGCCCGTTTGTGGGGCCTGGGGTGGTGAATAAGCAGGGGATTGCGTTGGATGCGTTTGATGCGGTGATGGAGGAGGGCAGGGGGTGGGGCTGGGTTAGTTGGTTTCGCCATGAATGTGGGAAAGGTGGAAAGGGAGGGTGTCAGGTGGGGTTAGCCTCAGGTTTGGGAGTGCAGAGGCTTGAATGAGAAGGACAGGACAGGACGGCATTTGGATGGCATTGGATGTAGAGCATGGCATAGCATGCAGACATGCAAGGCCTCGGGAGGAAGCTATACGGTATCATAGATGATGAATGAATGCATAGCATTAGAGTATCGCAGCTAGACATTATCAACACCTACCAAACATATAGCTTTACTTCTCATACAGCTCTCGCTTCCTCTCCCTCGATCAACTTTCCACAGCATGCAAACTGGAACTTGCGCTATCATCCAAACCGGCTATGATCCAATAACCTCACATGGCTAGCTATCCCTGCAAAGCAAACCGACGTCCAAACATCGCAGCATCATGTTGCGAAGAGCACGCTGTTCATCCCAAGCTTCACCTGCTGATTCGCCTTCACTATGCAAGATGGAGATAGCGATAGCGAGAAGAATCTAGATTGTGCGTGGCTGTGTATCGTCTGAAGACAGAGCTTGTGATTGCGTGATCGTCGTTGATCGTCGGCGGTGTGGAGAAGGGTATAGAGCGCTGGATATGGCTAGGGGATGGGTAGGGGATAGAGAGGTGGACTGCGCTGATGCTGGGAGACAATAGTGATAACGAGGGTTGCGTTATGATCTAGGTATGGAGCTATGTAGTGGTAGCTTGCTAACTCGAAGTATGGCGAAGCAGTGGGTAATTACTTTTAGCACAGCCAGATTCGGATTAAGGTTCACGCAGCCATCCCACTTTCTTACTGGCGCTGAATTTTTTGCTTTTGTATTAATTTCCATTCGTCGTTCTAATCTAACATCAACTCGGGTATCAATTTCACCCAGCCCCACACAAACAAACAAGCTCAGCTCCTCTTTCACAGCGCCAAAATCTCAGGGATGTGTTTCTTCCTGTCAATAAAGGGTAAAGGTAAAGAAAATAAAATAATCATTATGTAGTGGCGACAACCTCTTCCATAAGTAGAGTGTCTTAGTCCTTTCTTGTATGGTGTTTTCGTTGACTGTATCCGTAGTCGTGCAATTAGTAGTAGATCTTTTCCTGCCAGAGCGGTGGGCGAGCTCCCTCTTCATCCCAGACTAGCTTGTTCTTCTCACTCAGGGTGCAGCCTTCGTCTGTGATGGGGATGACCTTTGATGTGTGACCCGCCTCTTGTCTGCTGATTCCCATATCATCCCGAGGGATCCAAAGAAGAGGTGTCATTGAGACGACTGAAGGTGGGAAGTAGGCGTTATTGGCGGTGAGTTCATCGTACATATCATCAGCATTGACCAGGCCGTGGGGTATCAATTTGCGAAGCTCATGGTAGTCGGCGAAGATATGTGGCTTGAGGAACTTGGTGAGAAAATTGGGCTTCTTCGTAGCCACTGCCGTCTCGGCGTGCTCGCCGACCTTTTCGTCGTGCCCATGACCATTGGTGTCAGCGGACCGGAGCAGGTGCTCAGCCTCTTCATATTCAATCGACTTAGGGAGGTTGGCGAGGAGTGGTTCGAATGCAGCGTTGATGGACATATGGTAGAGGACAGTGAAAACGAGCATGACGACCATGATTATGACCGGCCCGATGGCCTCGGAAATAGAGAACATTCCAATGTAGACGAGCTCTCCAATGTAGATACCAGTCATGAGTTGCTGGAGCGCACGTGGATATATCAAGCCCTTGGTATCTATCCTGCTGTCACTGACGAAGAGAATGTTATATCTGTAAGCTAGGTAGAACAGTGACATTCCAATGGTAGCAAAGGCAAGTATGAGAGGTGCGATGACCGCGTAGATAATACCTGGTCAAAATTAGCAGCTTAATAATTAAAAAAGTGGTAGGCGACAAACCGATGCATGCAATCATGGTGAGAGGGGGAAGAGTGCTACCCCATGAGATGGCGCTCAAGCTTGCCCACTTCTGGTACATCTTTCTTGGAGTTCCAGCCAAGAGCATGTACAAAATCTTGAAGATTATGAAGCCGACAACCTGTGAGATGACCGATGAGGCGATGGAGAGACCTTGGACAATAAAGTACGTGAGGTAGAAGTTGGAGACCGATGGGATCTTTTCGGCAAGAAGAGAGGTGATCGATGTCGGGTCATCGATGATTTGCGGGACGATGGCAGAGGCAACGGATCCAAGAGTGACCACGAGGAACACTTGTATGAACTGGAATGCGAAGTATGCGTTTTGGGTGAAGAGCTCAACACGTGCAGAGGATGGCTCTCCAGACAGCTTTGCGCAGATTCTCATGATGATGGGTACCAATGACATGAGAATCGAAAGAGCTACAGATGGAAGAAGACCGCTCACAACTCCGAGAATTGACGATGGGATCTTCTGTAGCCAGGTGAGCCAAGAGATGTTCACCAGGTAAGAGACGTTAGAAATGATTCCAACGGCTGCGACCGGAATAGCCCAGAAGATGATAAGAGCGCAGATAAATCCAATAACTACGAATCTGCGAATAACACGTTGCCACCACGAGATCTTCAACGACTTCCAGATAAGCTCATTGGGATTGACTCCAATATAGCGTGGGGACATGTGAAGAGCCTGATGATGCGAAAGAGTTTGGTATGCAGCTTGTGCGTCAGTCTGGCGGGCGAACTCGATAAATACAGATCCAGTCTTGGAGGTATTGCCAGCTCTGTAGTTTGCTTGGGCAGCCTCTACCTCAGGAATGAGAGTCTCCAAGCGACTTCTGCACCAGTCGATAGAATCGACCTTCTTTCCAAACAGGCCGAACTTTCCAAGCTTATGTGTTGGTCGCTTCTTGGTTGGTACCCATCTTGCAGCAACCGATCCGGATTCCGCATCGCCTTGTGCGTGTTCCAAAGGCTCCTCTTCATTATGTCCGGCTTTCTTGATTGCCTTGAGGCGCGCTCCATTTGCAGCTTTGATCAGCTTCACCTCAGCATTTTCCAGCCGGAAGGAGACCTTGTCTCTTTCGTCAACCAAATTGTCGACCTCTTCGGTATCAGCTGTGACCCAAACACGTCTGACAGCAGAGCCGAAAGTCTTGCGAAGTGCACGCTCATTCAAGTATTGCTTGGGGACAGCGGTGAAGAGCACGGTGCGGGCGGAGATACGATTGGCATAGATTGGCGACAGCAAGAAAGCTTGACGCAGGTTGATGTAGTACATGGTCTCGCGAGTGACCAAGAATAAGACGAAGCCATAGAAGATGACGGCGCAGCCAGCATGAGCGAAGAAGCGATATCCACTAGGGTTGGTAGTGTTGACATTGCCGTAGGTCAACATGTTCAATTGCTCGAGTCCATTGCCCCCAGTGATGTTGACGGGGAAGAGGACAGGCCAAGTGATGCAAGTTCCTACGAACATGACAACGATGGTCATTTTGAGGAATCGAAGGAAAAGAAACGCGTCGAGAGACTGGTGTTGAAGAGCGTAAGTATCAGGGATAGATGAGAAGGGCTTCATCCAATTGAACATGCCATTGGGCAGAGGTGCAGTACGCTCTCTGAAAATCCGTTAGCATTCGCGAGCTTGCGCAGATTTCATGAAGCAATACTCCTTGGAATACTTACTGCTCGCGCATAGTACCCAGGTAGGTTCTTGGGGAGTACCATCTTCGATTAGATTTTCGCAGGATCAAGAAGATGGCGAAATATATGAGCGCAGCGGGGAGGGTTGGAGCGAGGGTTGCGACGACTTGAGATATGGAAGTATCGGGAGTATCTTCGGTGGGCGTGTCCGACATGATTTGAGTGGTCTGTCTTCTGATTCCTGGCCCTTTTTGCAGAAATAGGAAAAGAGATGATGAGAGGGAGAAAACTTGTGTGAAGTTAAGGGATCTGGGCTAATGGAGCTAAGACGATATAGACCCGCTCTTATGTCCCAAAACAAGATTAAAGCGATAAAACTTATGTGGGGGGGGAGGGTCTGGCGCTACCATATGACGTGCGTGTGTTTGCAGATCATTTGACACAGTCTGGAGAGAATGATGACCATGAGCCTCAGTTCAGGGGGTAGGAAAGAAAGGCAAAGGGTCTCTGCGATGCGCATGTGAGGATGACCAAAGTGAGGATGTTCAAAGATGAAGATACCTAGTTAGACGTGGTTATGTATAGAAGTGTACGCTCATTTCCGCAGTGTTTCAAGCTGGAAACTGCACCGCCAGACCTTCTCTAACCCTAACAATGCGTACAGTGTACTACACCCAAGCCGCGGCAACAGGGTGGTAATGCAAGATCCAATTCGTTTTCGATGAATCCATTTCCTTAGTTCTTTCAACAGCAGCTGAATCGAGAGGAAGAAAGCTGTACCGGTAGGGATGAGTACTATTAGAAGAGTCCCTCTCCTTCGGGCCCTTCGACACTGCCTAAGTGTCTGCCATGGAACTGATGCTACAGCCACCTATCTAGTGGCTTTACCCAGAGCAAAGCATCGCAAACAATTCGGCTCGATAGACCTCTGGGTAGCGGCAGGAGCCAATATCTTAGGATGTTCCTATTGGCCTACTGGTTTTAGTCTCCACCTTTTAACTCTTGCCTCAGCTCGACATGTATCTTGTATCTCGCCGTTAGATTAGAATATGGCTCCTATTGGCCTACTGGTTTTGGTCTCCACCTTTTTAATTCTTGCCTCAGCTCAACATATATGTCGCTGCAAGATTGGGATATGGGAAGGACTAACTGCATCTTCTGCATCTTCTGCATCTTCAAACCCTTGCTCAGCGTGAGATTAGAGATGAAAGATGACCTTCAAGATCCGTGGCATCTTCCAAACCAGACGAGAAAAGCCAAGAGGTTGAAGATTGAGCACA
Organism: Calycina marina; assembly: GCA_019669825.1. Classification (NCBI taxonomy): domain Eukaryota; kingdom Fungi; phylum Ascomycota; class Leotiomycetes; order Helotiales; family Pezizellaceae; genus Calycina; species Calycina marina. The sequence continues at coordinate 60,677 of MU253813.1, read as the reverse complement.
TGATACTTGTCCTCTGTTTTAGGTTAAGTCTTGCGTGGTCTTTCAATATTCCTTGACACGGCCTCGGTTTGGTGCTCTCAACTAAACGAGATAACCACGACTGATACTAGCGATTGTACAATACCCAGTTGTCTGATCAAAATCGAAGTCAAATGACCAGAAATCAGTACATTATCGATCCATCTGAGCGTTGTATCAGCATAGAGCTATGTAGCACTTGAGGCCGGCTTGGCCCATACGGCCGAATAGCATTCTTCAAAAATATATTTCCTTTCATGTTCCTCCTACTGAATTGATCTCCGCTGTATCTTCCTCCTGTATATTCGTAGTCGTGGTTGTGCAATGCCTGTGACAACACAAGCGTTTATCGGTCTTAGCAGCAAGTGTTTATGTATGCCTCAGGCATACATTCAGGGGTGATAAGTCATGAGCAACTGTGCCGCAAGGTTAATTTTCCTTTCTCTTCTTTATCCTTTTTGTATTTTTTGGGCCAGACCTATAAGTAGTCTAAGTATATCGATATTCACCCTATTCGCTTGTTACCACGCTTGCATTCGTGACATTGAGATTGCTGGCCGCTTGTGTCGTTACAATGCCAAGGGCTAGGTGACTGGTTCCAGGGCGGAATGGTTCAAACTGTTGTATATGTCGAGTCGAAGCACTGCTACCGTACATTGAGTGTTTGTCGAGCCGAGAACATCGTGGCGTATACTGCTGAATGGTGAAGGGGGTGGAGTTTGCTAGCGTAAAGGTGCAAAAAGTTGTCGACGCGAGAGCTCCAAGCCCGGAGGTCCCCTGGACACTGTCTGCAGCCCCTCAGCAGTCTCTTAGCAGGATTAAATAGGCTCAGCTATCCTCCACAGTCTTAGAGAGACTGGCAGGTGTTCACAGCTGGCACCGATGTGAAGGTGGGAATTCGACTTGGCCAGCCTGATTCAGTACATTCACCTTATGCTTTGCCTGATTTCGAGCGCGTTAATGACACCTCCCGAGCAACGAGGTGTAACGTTAGCTCCAAGTATCAAGCGTCCAACGTGAATCCTCCATCTCTCAAGCAAATAATCCTTGAGGAGCTTCAATTGCTTCAAGTAAACTGATCGCTTAAAATGCTCGTTGCCGGCCGAAGAAAATTCGGCCCTGAGAGCCACTAGCAACAGAAATGGTCCAACAACTCCTTCCATCTCTCGAATTCGGGGCATACAATCGATTATATTACTCCCTCGACAGACTCAGCCCCATAGCGACGTGTTTCAGAGCTTCAAGTGGTTCATTGCTTCATATCAAAAGGTTTAACTTGCTGCGCCCGATGGTTCCATCAGGAAGTTAGATCCGCCAAGCATTATGAGCCTCACCCCAACACACCGTCACCATGACTAACTAGCAAAACCGTCAAAATGAGGGGTTAACCTTCAACATTGAGCTCCCTTGGGATCGAAACTCCATGAGGAGGTTCAATACAAGGTCTCTCAGGAGCTGTTGGTTGCCCAACAGCTGGTAGTAGCCAGGTTCTCTCGCCGATGAGATGATATAAAGCACTGTCGTCTGCTGAGGTAGATTTCTCAGTCACTTCCAGATCAGACACATCTCGATCACTGCCTTCTATTCCGTCTTTCATTACGGAATTATTTCATACAGATAATCTCTACCCACTTATCCTTCCCACAAATTTCAACATGAGATCTACACTTTCCATTAGCATCGCTCTCTTGAACGCACTTCCAGCCTTCGCTGCACCCATCCGCAGCCAGTGAGTCAGTTCTCCAACTCTTTTCAGTAGCCAATTAACACATGACCAGCTCGGAAGCACCAGTAGACGTTGCCGGATGGACACAGCTTCGGAACAACCGCCCTATCACAGATATCCAGAGTCGCGAGCTGAGCGATGATGAATTCTTCTCCACCGTCCTTGGTAGAGACGTCGAAGAGCACGAGCAGCTCAGCGACGATGAATTCTTCTCTA